>CANXYC011770415.1:0-29435 GCA_948193065.1 Aleurites moluccanus
TTCATTCAAGAACAATATTCACAAGTGTGGATTTTATAAAAAAGAATAAATTATTCCATAACTTATCTTAATCCAAAGCAAATAGCTCCACTATCACCACAATCAACAATCCTTAGGTTCTTGGGTTCACCAAGCCTAAAACAACAAATTCCTAAAAATGAGTCAATTAGTGTTTCCTTCCCCAAATCCATAACACAAAGAATTTTAGGATTCTATACTCTTTAGTACTTAATAAAATAATTTCTAATAACAATTAAACTATTAAATGTAGAATTACTATTCACCATACTATACACATAAAACTATTAAATCTCATAATTCACATATCAACCATAATCAATGGCAATAAATGCTCATAAAATATTACCCACAACCTATAAACAATTAATCTAACAATGCCATAATCCATAAACAACTATAGAAGCAAAGGTCTAGGATTTACCTTCAAAACCCTAAAAGAGATTTCTTGAGAAGAGAAGCTCTTGAAGTGCTTTGATGCTTTAAAATGTGTTTCCCATAAAGAATCCTTAAAGAAAATATTTATTTGGGTGATCAAAGGTCAATAGGGAAGGTTAGTTGAACAATAGGGAAGAAACAAGAACAAGAAGAAGAAATGAAATTTGCGGTTTCCGGTTTTCAAAAATCTAAAAATAACTTCTATATATAGAGTCTGAAGTCTCACACCCGTGAAGAATGAATTCACTCATGTGAAGAAGAAGTTTCATGCCCATGAAGGATAAATTCACGCTCATGAACAACAAAAGTCAATTTCTCATAATTAGACAGAGAGCAAAATAACAATCGTGATAAGGGCTCACGCCCATGAAAGAAAGTAAATTCACGACTGTGATAAGAGTTCACGCCCATGAAAGAACAAGATTTCACATCAAGCCAATCACTTCCCAAAACCATTCTAACACTCACCAAAACAACTCTAAGATCAACTAACACACTCTAAACAATATTTAAGGCAAAGAAATAATTTTATAACAATCAATCAATACAATCTATAACCATGGGACCATCAATAACTTCATGCAACCATGCAAATCGAAATCTTGGGTGTTTCAACAAGGATAAGTTTTTCAATTTGCAGGTTACTAGTTTGTAGCGGCCCACTGCTAAGTTGCCCTCGCTACTTAACTTTAAAGGAACAAAAGTTAAGAGAAACCAACTCTGTAACCCCCCGCTACCAGTTTAATAGCGCCCACTATTCAGTTAAGTCGCACCCGCAACTTATAAGTAGCAACCGCTACTAAGAGATCAAGAAGACACAGAAGCTGACCATCTTCAATAGCGCCCACGACTGGAATCAGTTCCCACCACTACTTAAGTAGTGTCTGCGACCTACATAAGTACCTGCTACTACATATGCTGAAGTTTGTTGTAGCAGTCACTAAAAAGAAGTCACATCAGCAAATTTGATATTCAGAGCGAGCCAAAACAATAGTGCCCGCTACAGGATGTAGCGACCGCTACTAAGAAAGTTCAAAAGACACAGAAGCATCTTGAAGTCTTTGGAGCATCAGTTGCGCCCACTACAATATAAGTAGCACCCGCTACAATTCAAATTCTGGCAAAAATATAGTCATTGGTACAACTCTGATTTGTATTAAATACTCATTTAATGCACTCAAACGGCTCTTTTAGGTTGAGGACTATAAATATGAGTTGTTATGAATTTATTACTGTAACAACAACTAATTTATTGTGCATTAATTCATATCTTAAAGTCCTTAAGTATTCTTGAATTTTGTATTGTAAAAAGAATTAATTGCTAAAATTTCAAAGTTGTTGAAGTGTAATTAATTCCTGAGAGTTTGGTTAAAGTTATTAGGTAATTTCTTTCTCATCTCTTATATCTCTTTTGAGTTGTGTTTGAGTCTTATTATAAAATAACTTATAAGGTTTAGTGTTAATCTAAACACTTTAAGGTTTGATTTTTAATCTGAAAAAGGATTAAAGTTAGTGAAATAATCAAGTGTAATCTTGAGGAATGAAGGTAGGCATTTTTGGTCAAACCACTATAAATTTTTTGTGTGAATTTTTCTCTCTCTTTCACTTATTAATTTTTAAGTTGTCATTAATCAATTCACCCCTCACTTGATTATCAAAGAACTTTCACAGACTATATTAACAAAAATTAAAATAAAATAGAATTAAAAATTAAATACAGATATCATAAATAATTAAATATATACTGAAAATAAAACTTAAATCCATATAAACTCAAAACACATATAATGCAGATAGAGAGTATTACAATAAATTAGTAATTCCTATACCTTTTGGTTCCCTTAGAAGTTGTATTACTTTTGACTAAATACAATAATTAGTCGAAAACATAGAAAAAGAAGAAAGAAATTTTTTTTCCTATTAATTTCTTAATAGCTATTTTCACTCTAAAATCCACCCCCTAAAACATCATTCAAAGTTTGAAAATCTAACTAAAAAATCAAAACTTAATAATTGAAAGATCATATCTTGATTTGGAAATATTAACCGTAAAATTACATTTTAAAAATAAAAAAGCAATTTTTTTTTAATTATATCTCTAACAAAATTATATTTTATTTAACAGAAAATAAAATTTTATTTTTGAAAGTCAAATTAAAAAGAATAAGATTTTATTAACAAAAAAAGTAATTTTATTTTAGAAAATCTAACCAAATATTATATTTTACTTATAAAAAATCTAAAAGTAACTTTTATTTTTATTTTTATTAATACTTATAATTCCGACTAATTTTGATTTAAATAACATACTTCAATCTCAGAGACTTCTTTTTCTTCATCTCTTCTTTCTTACAGAATTCATCGTTAGGCTCCCATCAGTTCCATATATATATATATATAGTTCCGACCAATATTGATTTAAATAATATACTTCAGTTTCAGGATCGCGCATTAAAAAAAAAGCTAAATAAAAAAAAAAATCTTCTTTTTCTTCATCTCTTCTTTCTTATAGAATTCATCATTGGGATCCATATATATATATATATATAACACATTTTTTATATAAAAATATATAAGTATTTCAGTATCCTTAAACTCCTATGTTACTCATTGCATTCTTAGAAACTATAAATTGGTAATAAGAATTGATAATTGCACACTTGTAGGATTAAGTAAAAAAAAAATGAGGATTTATTTTTTTTAGTTCATTTTTTTTTTTTTTTTTTATCTTTCCTTCCTATTAGGATTCTTTTATTAATTAAAATTTATAATAAAATATACCTCTCAAGTAGACAACTTTTTTAAAATTTAATTCAAAGAGTTTCCTAAAAACTTTCAAAACTCAAAAAAAAAAAAAAATTAATAATAATAGACAATTTTTTTAAAATATTTGAAATGTTTTCAAGAGTTATTTTATACACCGTAAAATGTTAACATTTTATTTTTGGTCACTAGAAAAAAAAAATTATCAGCCCGAGTTGCTGGTTAAACCTCCACAGAAACTAGTGGTTTACTATGGTAATATTTTAGCAACTTATATGGCTTTCAATCCTGTGGATCATTCTTGGTCCAAACTTATTGAAATTGATTTCTTTTTATCCGCAAGAAAGGAGTTATCCACTGTTTTCAGCGAGGAGTAAATTGCAAAAATTTCAAAAAAGGGGACTTGCCACATCAAGGTCTTGGTTAACACGTATTATTGCTAATGAATGTATTGAGTGCTCCTGTCAGAGGGATGCGAATATTATTTTGCTACAATAGGAAAATTGCTCATTGAAGAGCGGATGTCAGTTGGAGTATATGATTCTAATATCGAATTTTGATATTTTGACACGTCTATGAAAGTCATAGCACATATATCCATTTGTTTTATTATTATTTTGGTTCTTGTATACTTTAAATATCCTAATGATTTTGCAAATTTATGATACTCATTTAATTTAAAGATCATTTAATTTAAAGAATTCTGTAGATTGAGGGTTCCCCCAACGATCACTAACAGATGGACTTGATGAAACAATTTTATTTTTTTTAGTTGCTTAGAATTCTTGTGAAATCCCATAATTCACAACTTGAAAGAAACCCGTTCAGTTGCTGCTTCACAATTCACAAATTTATTTTATAACAATTCACAAATTTATTTTATATATTTCTTTCTGTCCTAAAGTTAAACAACTCGTATGGCATCAATCAAAGGCAGCTCATGTGCTTCACAGTATTCATTAATAAAGGCTTCTCTTATTTTGCTTCTGCAAAAGGACTACAATCCTTTATACGAGTCTTGCAGGTCTCTTGAAATGGAGAATCCTGATGCAAGTGAGGAGATCACAATGATGATAATAAGAGATGGAACGAGCGTCCTCAAGGTTTCAGTTTGGAAACACCACGTTGGTGGATGAACTGCATTTATTGCTGGATGAGTAGCTTTACATTCACAAATCCTGGAAGAGACCCATAAATCAGGAACCAAATTACAGGCACTTGTAACCGTTCTCTAACACCTACTACTGATTGATAAAAACCACAAAGGGATGATCGGAAAAAGATTAAAAAATAAATTAGATATAATAAAAATAAATAATAAGTACACACACCTATACCCTCTATACATCCCCCACAACAAAATCTTTATGTACTAAATTACAATCAAATTTAAGGATCAAACATCTATTTCACATGAGACCGGTCAAGAGAGAAGTCAAAACTATCAGAGGTTTTTTGCCAAAGTCCTCTGCCCTACACGAAAGAACTACACATCTAACAGAACTAATAATTCGCTCTGAGCGCAATACCTCTCATATTTTGCAACAGTGCAAATGCCATAGGGATACTGGATAAACCTGATGGACTATTTTCAACTCATCTTTCTTTCCTAATTGTAGATTTTCACTGGCTTCTCAAACGTGTGCCGGTTCTGCAAAATTAATATAAGAAAGGCATAATAAGTGTTCCATGATCATGATAAGTGCATACGCACATTTGATGGTGCTTGTACCATTATCTTAAAATTATTGTTGTACCCCCAAAATCTTGCTTGCAGGCTTTAATACTTTATCTATAATTCTAAGACAAGTAAATACCTGATTAGCCGCATATGACCTTTTTGGAGCATTGTCAGAGTGCTCCAGTCCAAGATACTGCTCCCAAGCACCATAAACATCCCTTCTCTGAACCAAACAATAATAGGGAAAAAAAAAAAGGAACAGTCAAATAAATAGACATTTCATATGCCATGAAACTAACAGGTGGGAGTGGGAGTAGGAGCTGCTACTGCTGCATTGGTATGTCAGAAAGAGAGAGACAGACAGACAGGCAGAGACCTGAAATCGACTGGATACAATAGCAGAGTCTTGAAGGTAATCTGGACGACCCAGTGACAAAAATGCAAACTTCCACTGCACATAAGAATGCCCCCACAAAAAATAGCGTAAGTGAAGAAATTATACATTTAATACTAAACTAAGCAATTTTTTTTCTTAAATAGAGAGAGAGAGAGAGAGACAAGAATAAACTGTTGTCAAAACTTAATTACAGTGAAATACCATGTTCAAACCTCAAGAAACACAATGAAAAAGGAAATACAAAATAAAAATTTCAGCCTAGACAAAACAGCAATTTTTCAGTCATTAAAAAAAAAATACCTTAGTGAACTCCTCATCAGGAACCTGCAATTTTTTCTGAATCCTCACTTTAACCTTAGCTAATGTCTCACCCTCATGAATAACCAAGAAAAACGGTTCCCCAAAGTTCTGAACCTGCTGTTAAAGTTTATAAGGAATCGTAAGTCATTGCAAATTAAAAGGATGAATCACCCATGTTCAATAGGAAATAACCGAGTAAACATCCAGAACCAAGAACGAGGCAGAGGCATTATGAAATGATAACAATGCCAGCCAAAGAGAAGATAAAATAAAATAATACCACCTGGTTTTGAGCTGGGTCTTTCATAAAATGATATACATGAATCAATCGATCATTAGGACCAAGGTTTTTCTCCTCCTCTGGAATCTGAGGAAACAACAGAAGTCAAAACACATGCACAGGATAGGGTGAATAAATAAACAGTGGAGAAATATATCTTGCTAATGAGAAAATAAAATAGTAGATAATTTTTTTTCCCCAATTCACACCACTAAAAATTGACAACCTAGTATCTCATGCCTAACTTACCAAGCTCCCTTCCTAGAAATTGGAAGGATGCCTTCAACAAATTTTAATGAAAACACGATGTGCTGATTAATAAGTCAAAACCAGCTACCACACTATGTTCTGATGCTCATTACTGTATTAAAAAAACAAAAAAAGGCAAACAACACAAGCACCATCTTCTTTCCCTATTATTATCTGAAGCTCGAGCATACAGTAAGCTGGCAGCTCATATTAGAATGTTATCCTTGTAAAACTAATTGACCAATCCAGAGCAATGAAAAGTTAACATGTTGGATAAAGAATCAAACATACGTGCCTGTTTATTAATGTGTCAAACTTGGGAGACATGTTGGTTAGTTCTAATCATCAACCACACCATTTGAATATTTGTTGAAAGGAATTTCAGGATGCTTCTAGTTTACCCAAATTTACATATCACATTTCAGCATTGAAATTCAGTTCTACACATATACATACATATATAGATAGAGAAAGTGAGAGAGTTACCTCCTCTGCACGTAATGTCCAGTACTGATCATTAATATTCTCGATTTTTTCATTGTGTGGAAAGATCTAGAAATAAACAGTTGGTCAGACACAAGATATCAAAAGCACAAAAGAAGAATAAAGTTCAAGACAATCTAACTTAATCTCTCTTTGAGCTGCAACAAAGTAATTAAATTACTGTAAATGTAACCTCAAGAATTTATATCAAACCAGATATAATGAAAACCCATAGCTTTAAATTGTCTTCAGAAGAGTTGAAAAAAATATAATACTGAGGCACCTTAGTAACCAACTTTACTCGACCATTTGAAAATCGCTGAAGAAGTTAAGATAATTTGGCTTTTTCTTTCCTTTCCAACTATAATCTACATTTATATCTAAACTATATATAAATGTCTATTAAAAGGTAAAACTTTTGAATTGCACAAAAAGAATATGATTATTAAAATAAAAGATAAAAAAATGCACCTAATCCTTAATTTGATTAGATTAAAAAAAAAAGTTCTATTATTTAAAACTAAAATAAATATATGAGTTTATTAATTAAATATCCTTATGATAGCTTTATATGTAAATTTATATTTTCAAATTCCAACATAAATTCTAGTAGTAATTGTGTTTAGATCCTCAATTTGAGGGTTTAAAAGTACGTTTTACTGTAGCATATTGAGTTTCTATTTCCAAATGAAAAAATTAAAATATTTGGCATCTAACTTGAAAATGGGTTTTGCTCCTCTAAATTGATTTTTTTTTTAAGTAGTTAGGAGCACCTTATGAAAATCTCAATTGAAAATTTTCATTTTTGACAAAACTTGAATTTGACAATCGGACTCATAAACATTCTCATTATACTAATATAAATATATCATTCTATAGCAATTGTTTTCAATGACTATTATATTATTTTCTTTTCATTAGTTCAAACTCTCTTTCATTCAAAAAATACGATATGTTCATTTGTTTTATTAATTTCATATAATATAATTGTTTTGATTTTTTTTTTTTTTTTTTGGTGTGCATAATTATAGAAAGAAATTTATATATTTATTACAACAATTGTTTGTTATTCAACTTATTAAAATTACATAAGTACATAATCCTAAAAATTTAACTAAAAAACTTATCATTTCTTTGATTTGTCTTACTTATAATTTATAAAGAAAAATATGAAATTTTATTGAAACAAGTTTAGATTCTTATTGAAGTAAAAGGATACATACCACTATGTTTTTACTTGGTATTATCTTCTAAAATATAATATTAATATGGAATACAATAAATCTAAATAAAGATTTATTACATAATATTATTTCAAATTTACATATTAATTAATTTAAATATTATAAATTTTATTCATAATTAATGTAAAACAATGAGTAATTATCTAAATCATGTGCAATGCATGTATGAATTTACTAGTATATAAAAAAATTCTTTTAGAGGGTAAAACTTTTGAATTGTCCCAAAAGAACATTATTTTTAATATAAAAGACCAAGAGAACCTCTATATTATTACACTGATTGAATTAAAAAAAATGTTACAAAAATTACATTATAACACTTTTTTTTAGATTTAATACATGAAAACATTGTACTCCTAAATACTTTCTAATTCATATCTCAACCAAAAAAAAAATTAATTAATAAGTGCTTATATTAATATTATAAATACATGGCTATGGGACTCTTCAATGACTAATGTTAATCTCTTTTCTTCAAAAAGTATCAATTTCCCAAATATATGGTCTCCATTTTTTATTTTTTTTGGGTATTTTAATTAAATTGTTACATGATTTTTCAATTAGATTTAACTCAACTTTATTAATAATCATGTTGTCTGTTTCCTTATTTTATATTAAGGAAAAGGTATAACAAAAACCTCGAACTATCGTGAAAATTATTGTGAAGTCCTTTCTCTTTTTAGTAATTCAATTGGGCTCTTAACTTTTCAAATTGGCTCAATTAGATCCTTTGTCTATTTTGTTTCATTTAAGCCCACAAACTGAAAAAAAAAAAAAAAACAAAGTCTAGAAGAAATTGAAAAGGCGAGAACAATTATTATTATATATAAAAAAATTAGAGTGAATTATCATTATCACGTGTTGGAAAAGTGAAAAATAACTGCCTAATTCAGCAAAAAACGCTGCAGATACTGCATACAGAGGAAAAAATATTGAAAATATAATTTTATTTTTTAATTTTTTATATGATAATAATTTAACCTTAATTTTCTAAATATAATAATAATTTTTAATTTTCTAAATATAATAATAATTTTTCATTCTCCAAAACATGGTGCTCATGAGATTAACAAAAAAAAAGGGAGTTTATCGGCCAAATTTGGAAGTTTGTCGACTTAAGTGAACCACGTAAAAGATAAAGGACCCAATTGAGCCAATTTGAAAATTTTGTGAAATTAATTGAGCCTCCAAAAAGACAAAAGGCTTAAAGAGATTTTCACGATAGTTCAGGGTTTTTTTATTTTAATACCTTTTCCCTTTATATTATTTTCCTTTTTCACCTTTGTTTTCACATCAGAATTCACATTAAAATTAATTAGGTTTAAATTTTTCTATCAACCATGATAAAAAAGATGATTTTGTTTTTCTTATACTATTAACATTAATGTTGTTCAAGTTTTATATGTTTTATGGACTTTTTTTATAAGCAAATTATAACTTAGGCACAGATTAATTTAATTTATTTGGTTGTTTTATTTACTTTGATTTCTCACTTTGTTCTACAACATTTAATTTCTTCATTTTTTTTATTTTAGTTATAATTTTTAATTAACTTCGATTTCTTACTTTGTTTTTCAATCGCTTGATACATTTCTAAGCATGCAAAAAGATGAAGTCAAGCAGTTATTCTGTCAATTATCTCATGATTTGTGTCAAAATTTCACAAATATAGAGTTGCACCCAATGATTTAAATTTATTTTTTGTTTATTAATATAACAAAGCCACGAGTCCACAAGTTCAAAAATCATGTGGATCACATGCAAAGCACGTATGACTTTGTCAGTTTGTTTAAAATACTATAAAAGCTTTTCCAAGTTTGATTTAGTGCCATACCTCTTGAATCTCATAGGACTATTTGCAATGCACGAGTTTTTAACTTATAATTTAGTTTATGGATTCAACTAATAAATGCGTTGGGCCTTCCTCCCTCTACATATGACGCATTGCATCAGACACCGAGTGTGATGGAAAATAGGCAAGGGTATAGGGAATTCCTCGAAAATGATGCATCATGTCAGTGCCCAAATGTGGTGCTAAATGAGCAACGGTTCCCACATTATGGATGAGTGTGGATAAAAAAGTTAGGCCAGAGGTTAGATTATAGGCGAACTTATAAAAACATAAACAGGAAGGAACAAGTTAAGAAGAGAATCAAAGTAAAAACTTGAAATATTTGGTCTCTTATTGTAAAATTGATGGAACTTGTCAACATCATAGAGAGGAGAAAAGTTAATGTGGCTTATATTTAAGAGACTAAATGAATAGGAGAAAAAAGAAGTTAGTAAGGCCACAAACTGCAGTATACAATGGAGTGGAACATAAATGAAGTTGATGTCATTTTAGTTAAGACATTGAAAGATACAGTGATAGCAATGAAAAGAGTAAGGAATAAGATTAATGTTATTAAGCTAATTGTTAAAAGAGAGGTGATGAATGCAGTTAGTGCTTATACTATACAAATTGGATTAGATAGTGAGAGCAAGAAAAATTTTGTGAGGACATGGGTGATCAGATGCAAAATATACCAAATGAAAAGAATATTTTCATTAGTGAAGACCTAAAAGTGATTTGCAGAGTTATGAGAAAGTGCATAGAGATTTTAGCTACGATATGAGAAATACTAGAATAAGCATCCTTGATTTCGCATGGCTTATAATCTAACTCTAGCAAATATCCACTTCATAAAAAAGGAAATATCATCTAGTGACTTTTTAAAAATGGTAAAAAGTAAGCCTAAATTACTTTCCTCTCACAAGACAAATCAACCCTCAAGAAAAGTTTTGGTAAAAGAAGAGGACATTAAAGAAATGTGAAGTTACTTTGATACACTTCTCAATAATGATAACATGGTTGACATAGACCACATGACTGTAAAGAATAATATGAACTTTATTAGAATAATTAAATTTTTGAATGTCAAGCAAAACTTTGAAGAGGTTGAAAGTTGAGAAAACACATAGCCCCGATGGAATACAAAGAATGAAACTGTCTGGATTATGTATGAGTAGCTTTGTTAACCAGACTGTTAAATAAAATCTCAACTTTAAAGAAACTTTAAAGAAAATGTCAGATGAATGGAGAAATAGCATTTTAGTACTCATTTTTTAAAATAATGGAGATTCAAAATTGCTCAAACTAAGGGGAATAAAGCACGAGTCGCACTTTGAAGTTGTGGAAAATAGTTTTAAAACATTGTTTACGCGGTGTTGCATCTCTCTCCACCAATCAATTTGGATTCATGCCAAGTCAATCAACCATAAAAGCAATTTTTCTCATTAGAAGCTTGATAGTGAAATACATAGGTATGAAAAAAGACTTGCATATGGTTTTCATTGACTTTGAGAAAGTTTATAATAGAATCACAAGAAAAGTTTATGGCAGGTGTTAGAACGTAAAGGGATACGTGGGCTTGATCGGAAGTTTCATTTCCTCTTTTTCTTGCATTTATGAAGGATATGTATGAAGAAACAACTAACTGTGTGCACAACTACTAGCGTGTGCACATAGTTGAAGGATACTCAGGAGACCTTTCTATCTTTGGTTGCATAAAGGGTCCATAGTGAGCCCTTACCCCTTTGCTTCACTTATGAATGAATTAACAAAACATATACAAGAGGAAATCCTAGGTGCATGATGTTTGCATATGATATTGAATTAATAGATGAAACGCGGGAGGGAATTAATAGAAAACTAAAGTTATGTAGGAACTCTTTGGAGTCCAAGAGTTTCAAGTCAAGTAAAAGTCGAGACAAAATACATGTACTGCAAGTTTAGTGAAAGTCAAAGTGGGAAGAAGGGAGTTAGCTTGAATGAAGTGGCATTATTCCAAAACACACAATTTAAATATTCAGACTCAATCCTTCAAAGAGATAAAAGTTGTAAAGAGGATGTTAGTCATAGGATAAAAACTGGGTGGTTAAAATGAAAGCTTGCCACAAGACTCTTATTTGACTGTAAGGTTCCCAATAAATTAAAAAGAAAATTATACTGTATAACTATACGATCGGCTATGTTATATAATAGCGAGTGTTAGACAATGAAAAGACAACATGTATCGAAAATGAGTGTTGTCAAAATGAGGATGCTAAAATGGTTGTGTAGTCATGCTAAAATAGATAAGATTCAGCATTAAAGATAAAGTATGAGTAGCATCAATTGAGAACAAGATAAAAGGAGGAAGATTAAAATGGTTTAAGAACGTGAGGCGGAGACCTAGAGAGCCACATATTAGAAAGATCGAGTACATCGTAATAAAAAAAAAAGAAGAAAAAAAAAAGAAGATAAACTGAAATTAACTTGGAGAAGAAGAATATAGTATGCTCTAGAGACATTACAATATAAGAAAATGCAGCCCAAAATCATTTAAAATGGAAATATAAAATCCATATAATCAGCACTAATTAATATTGAAATTAAAGCTAAGCTGATTTGAGTTGAATTTATATTAAATAATATCATATAAGTTATATTGAATTACCAAAGAAATAAACTATAGCGATTGAATAGAATTTGTATAACAAGCTTTTACAAATGTGTATGTTCCATTACTAGTGCAATTCAAATATCTTTTTGCTAAGTAGGTCCTCAAGTATAGATTATAGAGAACATGTTTAAGGATATTTGCCAACAGTTCCAATATTCCTACATAATTCCACACAGTAAATCACCAGAGATCAATAACCATCTATTCAGAGCATGGGTAAACAAATTTCCACTTGAAAGCATCAGTGAATGAATTATATAAATTGCCTATGGAAGTGAAAACAGAAAAACAAAACAAGCTGATAACAGTCATATTACTAAATTAATAGTAACAAAACCCCTTCCTTCAAAATCCAAAATAAATAACACTAAATGGAGTTAAAAATTTTATAAGGAATATTTTGTTTAAGGATATAACACCATTAGTACAAATTGGAAAAGTACATGATACCTTGTAAATCTTGTGATAGAAAACCTCAAGCAATCTCAGTTCTGCATTGGGATGAGATAGCTCAACCTGTTCCAAATTCAAGCACAAGGCAGCAAGAACAAAAAAAATTAAAAAAAAAATACATCATATATAAAAACTGATTAGTAATTTGAAAAAAAAAAAAGGTGTATATTCCAAGACTAATTGGTTTCCAATTTCATAAGTATGATGCCCTCAATAGGACGCACATCATTGCTGATAGATAAACTCGGCAGGAAAAAAAATGAAGGGAACTACCAAATTACCTTTGTCTTAAGGTCACTAATAACATCACCTACAGTGCTCTGTTTTGGCAATCTAATGGTATGAATCATCACCTGAGAACATCAGTGATCCAATGAATAAAAAACTAGAACATAATAATATATTTGCAAAACTACTTCCAATAATCCACAATAATGACTAACCTCATCCTTTGTCGCATGGTGAAAAGCAACTTTCAATGTTTTCAAGCCTTGCAGTTCTGGCAGAGGGATATCCAGTACTTCATAGTATAGAATATCAGATGTCTATCAAGTAAAAAAAAAAAAAAAAAAAACAGATTATTCCAGCTCTGTCCAGAAAACAAAGAAACAATAACTGGTACAGATCTACACTTCTGTAACAAACCTGATTGTAGTGGGCCAGCATTTCAGACAAATGATCCACTCCTTGGTACTTGATAGGTTGGGGTTTAGGTTGCTGGGAATAACAGTTATGAGATGTAAGCCTAATTTTGGATGGGTCATCCAAGCCAAGATGGCGTGCTACTCTTTCAACAACATCATCATAATTGTGAAGCTTTGACCTGAAAATTTTATTGCACATAGTACAATCAAATACAGAATAAAACAATGTATAATCAATCAACTACAAACCAGAGAACATATTACAAATTAACTTACAGCTCAAGACAAAATTCATCCTCCTTTGGTTTCTCCAAAGATCGAAAACGAACAACCTACAGATCGTCAACAAGTGTGATGGGACATGTTACCTATAAAAATCATCTAGAAGAACTTCAAATCCAAACATAATGACATGTCTAAATTATTAACAATATAGTGCGATTATTCATCATCTCTAATTAGAAGTAAAGCTAATTTCATACGTCCACCCATTGCTTCGATTGAATTATTACTAGTTACTTCCACACATGATTCTTTGTGATTTTGAACTCATGAATATGTTTCTCTTTACAAGAGATGAATCATTATAAATCTTTTCTTTGAATTCTTACAATATTTTATTTATCATTCCATGAGGAAGATTAAGATTTCAATAATATAACAACATTAATTCATATGTTTACACACTCCAAGCACCATTTTGACGATATAATTTTATATGCACCACAATTTCCGTACATTAAAAGGAGAGAGTAGGAGAAATAAAGAAAAGAAACATTTATTAGAAACCACAAATTCTTCTGCATAAAATCATATTGAAACACAAAGATGTAACCCAAGCCCGAAAGGGATTTGCACTTTAAAGCACGAGTTAAGACTAAAAACAAAAAGAATAGCAAGATTTATATTTCTCCTAGTGCTCACAAAAGAAAAAGTGCAAATCAAATAAGAAGGGCAACAAAAGAAACAGCATAAGCACTAATGGCAATTTTAAATTATTCACAAATTAATGGGACAGGGGCCTCTATGTATAAGATGCACATCCTAAAATTAAATTAATTAATTAATAATATTCTTGTTAACACTAATCATTATCTTTTAACTTATAGTTGGTCCAATGTTAATTACATGCATTGATACAGATATGCATAAAATTTACTAATCCTACCCCAAGATTGAGCCTACTGGATTTGTTGTTATATGTCCTACATTCCAATATAAAAAATAAAAATAAAAAAAAGTCTGAAAATTCCAAACTAAGTATTAAAATGACCTTTAGAGACAAAGCACACATTTATATTCAAGATAGATTCCTTCCCCGAGCATAACCACGATGTTTCCAAACAAAAGAATAGCAAGATTCAAGTCTAACCAAATGCTTGCACAAAAAAAGAAGTGCAAATCAAATATGGAGAGGGTAGCAAAAGAAACAACATAAGTCCTAATTGCAATTATAATTTATTGTGCTTTTGAGGGAAAAAAAAGTACAAGAAAATGATACGAATTGGTTTATCTTAATTTTAATCTTTAACTCTTTGATCATTGGTAAGAACAGGGAGTTAATTTGAGATGCCTTCACACATGTTTCAATCACTGTAAAATTATGGAGAACACAAAGTTGGCAGTAAGAAGGACAATAACTACCACATTATAAAATAGCAAAATGCAGAAATCAAAACTTTGGACAGTAGCAAGGACAAGATGATATAAAAAATAAGTGCAATCCATCCGAATACTTCATGGTATACCTGACGGTAATGCACATATTCAAGAAATGAAGGTACATCAAGATAGCGGCATTGTTCACCACTTCCAACTAGAGGAGGTTTCTGAAAGCAAACAATGTCCCCATCTTCAAGCTGCAATGGGAACCAATGGAAAGAGAACAAAGATGAAGCAATGAAAATAAATTTCTAAAAGCAAATTTAAAAGAAAATTAATCTACAATTAGAAATTGATTTTACTTACCTGACTAGCACGGAAAGTGAGCTTCTTGTCAATGTGTTCACACATGACATTAGGTTCAAATTTTATTTCCTGATTACAAAAGAGCGCAGTAAGATAATTTCTAAGGAAAATATTGATATAAAAACAAGTTGAAGCAGATATAACGTTAATTTAAACCAAATCTGAATGGCAGACCTCGTAAAGTTCGATCTCTTGATCAGAACTAAAGCCAGCCATTTCATTTAGCTTTGTCAATATCTCCAATGGCTTGCCACTACCCTTCACAAACACTCTCCCAACATATCTGTTATAACAGAAGGTCAGCCTAAAAAACCACATTCCAATTCAAGCAAGATAACCTGGCAATTGAGATTTACCGGAGCTCTTCTTTCAAATGGTCATAAAGCTTAAAGAAAAGAAGAATATCCTCTTTGGTCTTCTCAGGTGGAGGGATAGGTCGCAGATCCTGGATTATCGCATTGGTCAGAAATATTAAAGTATAAGCCAAAAAAACCTCAACAATGTTAATCTGGAAAACCACTAGAAAAAGATAACAAGGGCATCAGCTAAGCAACGATACCTGTCCAAGTTCTACTTCCAGAAACAACTTCAGCTCAGCATTATTTGCTTTGTTAGAAACCTCTCTCAATTGTCCAACCTGCAATGCATTTACAAACAACAAAGATGAGCATGCACAAACTTAGAAGCCAGAGACTCAAAAGCTGTTCGTGTATTAGGCATAAAGTATCCAATCACAACAAATTCCTATGACTTTGTATTCAGACTCGTGCATTGCACAGATCAGAACAAAGGTAACTCTTTTTGTCTACATGCATATCTACGAAACATTTCATAAAAAAAAAAAAAAAAAAAAAAAAAAAAAAAAAAAAGTGAATCAACACAAATGCCAACAATTTATTTTAACTCCATAACCAATGACATATCTAAAATATTCAAAATTTACTTTAGCTTTCATTTCATTTTAAATCATATAATAGGTTAAATTTGTGCAGATGGCAGACCATGATGCTTCCCGCAGCAGCACCCAGACACACACACCCCTGCACTCAACCCCAAATACAATGTGTGTGCATGCATATAAAGAAAAAGCACCAGTTATGTACACGACAAAGCACATTAGCCAGGGCCTAGGTTAATCAAACTTCCAAAGAATAACATGACTTACTGCAAAGCATTGTTCTGATGGAACACTTGGTTTAGCATGCCCTACATGTTTACTCGGGTTAAGGCTCATTAGATATGGAAATATTTGTTGAAGTCCTGAGATTTTTGTTTAGATAATCTCTAGTTAGTTTGAATTTTGGAGGGAGATCTGAATTTTTCTTTCTTATCGTAATCTTGCTGTTTCAGCATGTTAGTGGAGTTATGTACATGTATAGAGTGAAGGTTGAGTGTTTTAGTCAACTAGGTATGGCTTAGATAAAGAGTAAAACTAAGCATGGTTGGGAATGGTTGTAATTTACCTTTTGCACTCTCTATCTTGTCACTAGAGCTATATATAAACTAAAGAAATTAATGGCCTGCCCCTTTTGAAGGTTCATTTACAGAACCTATGTTTCATGTGCGTGCTGTGTTTGTGCGAGTGTTCTGCTCCCATTTCCAACATGGTATCACAGATCTTATGATCATAAAAGAGCTGTCAGTGAGAGAAAACAAGAGTATTGTGGAAATGAAGAGTGAGTGAAAAAGTAACTTTCAATTGTATTGGAAACTTTGGCGGAAAATGAAAAAGAAAAAAAGAACTTACGCAGATTTCTAGTGCTTTATGTCTGTTAGTTCTTGATCTAATTTCTTCCTTCTCACTTCAACATACGGTCAGATTTTCATGTATTTGGTTCAAGATTAAGTATAGCTTCATCAAGTTTGATTTATGCAAATTCCTGTTGAAAAGTTTTTTGGTATGTGAAAGTGAAAAATCTAGACAAGACCAGCATGCCCATAAACTAAAATAAATCTCAAAAGGACCTGCATGTCCATAAGCTGAAAAATTTATTGAGGGACCTGTACATGTCAAATAACTGCTAAAATTTGTCAAGGACCATGTATCAGCAACAGCCCTTTGATAAAGATATTCATTGTTCACATGAAGCAGTAGAAAGAATAGCCATTTTTGGCTAAGTAGCAAATGCTACAACGAAATCCTGCCATAGACAATCTCAAGAAGAAGAGTCACTATCTAGGAGTTTTTAGAATGTTTTGGTAAGAAGTACATCAGAAAATTCGTGAATGTGATGGAGTGCTCAAAGAAGAAAAATTAAGCAACAAGGTTGTCTTTTGGAAAGCTTGGAGCAAAGTGCTCCACGAAGAGAAAAAGAAAATGTCATTTGGAAGGCTTGGTGATTGTGATGCTCAAGGAAAAAGTCAAGAAAACTTGAAATCAAAGAGCTTCACGATGTAGAATTAATTATTGGAGAAATAGATACTCCTACTCCAAGAAGTGCAATCAATTTGAGAGACTTGAAGAAATAATGCTCCAGAAAAGACAAATGGAAAATTAAATAAAATTAAATTATGTTCAATGAAAGCACAAGTTGAAGTCCTCCAACAAAAATCTAAAGGAGATGTGGTGTTGTCCCGAAATTTTATTTAGATAATCTCTAGTTAGTTAGAATTTTGGAGGAAAATTTGAATTTTGATTTCTTGTTCTAATCTTACTGTTTCAGCAAGTTAGTGGAGTCAGATAGTAGGTATGGGTAAGATTGAGTGTTTAGTCTACTAAGTATAGCATAGATAAAGTGTAAAGCTAAGCATGGTTGGAAATGGTTGTAATTTACCTTTTGTACCCTCTATCTTGTAAGTAGAGTTATATATAAACATAAAGATTAATGAAAAGAGGCCTGCCCCTTTTGAAGTTCCATTTACAGCACCTTTCTCTGAGCGTATGCCTTTTGAAGGTTCGTTTACAGAACCTGGGTTTCATGTGTGGGCTGCGTTTGCATGAGTGTTCTGACCTCCTATTTCCAACAATGCAGAGGCTGGACTTCAAGAGGCAAAGTTAAAGGAAATGTAATTCGAATTGTGTAATCATTGGATCAGATAAATAATAACTTCTGGAATTCTAAAATTGAACTTGGACAGTAGCTTAAGACAGAGGTGTACAATTTATTTGATTAGTGAAGAAAAAATAGAGTAGGGTTTTCATTGATGTATGGCTGTATGACTTTAAGTGCTAATAAATGGAATTTCTCTTCCTCTTCCTCTCCCTCTTCCTCTTCCTCTTCCCCACTGATTGTTGTTGTCATCACTCTACACCAGCAAGGACTCACCTTCTACTGAATGAACATCAACTTCCTCTATCTCCTCATTATAGTCATCAAAAACTGGTTTTAGTTCTTCCTCAAACTTTGCTCAGTTCACTCTTCGTTGTGCGCAAGCAAAAGAAGTGTGTCCCTTCTCTCCACAAGTAAAACATCGAATATTAGAGTTGCTGCCCCATCTAGGTGTGAAAGATCCAGAATTATTTTGCCGACCGCAAGGCAGAATACAAACCTATCACTTTTTTCAACATTGGCAATGCCCTGATTAGTTTTATTAAGCATGAAACTCCCTTGATATCTTCATTGGTCTGTTTGAAAACCACCTCCAACTCCAGAAATTCTTTGCCAATTGTTGCTGTCATATAAAGGCTTTCTAGCACCATAGCGTGAAACTTGTTTTTCAGCTGCTAAAGCATATTGACGAGCATCCTCTAAGTTATAGAAACGAACTACTCCCATCTCGTCTCTAATAGAATGATTCAAACCAACAAGATAAAGAGAAGCAATTTGTTCACTACTCTCAAATAAACCAACCCGAATTGATAGGTTATTGCATTCTGCTGTGTACTCAACAGATAGGTTGTTTTGCTTCAAATGGAATTTCTCATACAATTCCATGGTATAATCAGCAGCAAGAAATTGTTTTTGTAGCGTGGTTTTCATATAATCCCACCCGTTTATTTTAGGCTTGCTTTGTTGTGCATGTTGTTCAACTCTCTTCCATCATTGAAACAAACACAGTACCATTTAAGCTTTACAAATAACAACTTTCCATTTTCTCCCATGGGTTTCCGTTCGAAGTAATTCTCCAAACTAGCTTCTCAATCCAAAAAATCATTTGCATGTAATTTTCCATGAAAATCATCTACCTCAATTTTGATTCCTCCACCATTCAAATCAACAGCGTGTAATAACCGGTCTTCAAATCCACCTCATGCCACATGATTCGAGGGTCCAACTTTATTAAAAGGGTTCACATTCTCAACTTCTTCATCCTCAAGATTTTTTGGAATCTCAAGTTGTTTGTGGTCACCTTCTGAAACCTCCATTCGGCATTCCTCAGGTTCCTGAGGTTGCAAGGCTTGTACAGCCCGGGTCAAATCCTCAATCTTCTTCACATCTCAGCCAACTCTGTTTGTTGGGGATTTTTGCCTCTACCTCATACTCTACCTCAGCCAACCATGGGGAAAAATTTCAGGTTT
The DNA here is from genome assembly GCA_948193065.1 of Aleurites moluccanus. Classification (NCBI taxonomy): domain Eukaryota; kingdom Viridiplantae; phylum Streptophyta; class Magnoliopsida; order Malpighiales; family Euphorbiaceae; genus Aleurites; species Aleurites moluccanus. Next base: position 19,862 of record CANXYC011770415.1, read on the forward strand.
CAAGCTCTAATACCACTTGACGCAGAGAAAAGGTTTAGGGTATTTAAATCTCAACAATTAGGCATATAATAGAGTAGTGATTATGGTTGGACAAGAAAATAATTAGGCTTTAAAGATAATCTCTGATTTAAAATTTTGAATTGAAAATAATAATACATGCATGTCATTGTCTAATAGAGATTTATTTATACTAATTAGGATAAATCTTAATCCTAAACTGAAAAGGAACTTAAAACCTAAAAAGGAACCTAATATTAATTAAAAGACTCACTTAACAAGAAACCTAAATAAACAAGAAAAAGAAACCTAGAATAAATTCAAGTAATAAACCAAACAAACAAGGAAAACTAATCCAAAACCAAACTGAGTCGGTAAAACTAAAATTCTCCTTGAATGCTCCTGCATCAACTTTTCTCTCCTGTTGGTCCTTATAATGGCCTAGAACCAAATAACTGAACTGAACCAAACCAAACCAGCTCAGATTCCTTCTTCGAGAATCAGTTTGGTTCTGTTTGTAACTCTAAGAACACAGCAATCTTTTGGTAAGTTTGAGACAGAACCAACTAATGTGTGCCCCTAACTTAACAACACTTATAATATTTCAATCACTTTAATGCACAAGTGTCACCCGAAGTTCAAATTTCATCTCTCCAGCGTTACCAAGAAGTCCATGTTAACACAACAGTGTGCTTTCCAAGTATGTGTGGGTGCACATAAATATAAAAGGGTAATTTGAATGTACAAGTTATGCAACTTTTTCAACAGTCCTAGGATTTATCTTTCAGTATTTTTATAAACTGACCTTCAGATTTGCTACTCAAGTCATCTAGATCACGTATAATAAATTCAAGTCAAATAGATATTTCTAGGTTTTTCATCTAAACGAGACTAAAATTGGATAAATTTTTCACCAAGTGATTTTACATAATAAACCATGAAGTGTCCACGTTGGAGAAAGATACCTAAACTGTTATATACTTAAACACTTCAAATTAGCAGGAAAAACTCAAAGAATATTGAAAGATGAGGCAAGCACATCATCATGATAAATGTATTGGATACTGTTGCCCAAGTCCAATTAAAATAGTGCAATAGATATGCCATACCTCACAAAATGCATGGTAAAAAGACAATAAACATGTACTTACAGATTGTGCTTCCTCCTGAGGAGTCAATGGTCGGTTTGGACGATATGTATGGTTTTGGCGCTTTGCCCATAACCAAAAACGTTGAAATTGAACTGGTATACCAAACTCTTTTGCAACTTCTTCCTACAAAAGAGCTTGACAATTTAAACACCATGGATAACAAAGAACCAAAAAGATGTGTTTAAAATCTACATATGTTGTGAAATTTTTAGTAACATACCCTGTAGTTTTAGGCTATTTTCACTTTAGTACTATGTAATTGCGATTTTTGGTATTATATTTTAATACATGTGGTTTCCATTCATTATAACTTCAGTATTTTTACTAATATAGTAAAAATGTATGGTATAAACACACACAACCAAATATTTTATTAAAAATATTCGTACTATATGCCTTGAAGCAGAGGCAGTCAAAGCTAAAGGCACACACAAGGAAATGGGTCCTCATATTACCTAAAGCGTAAAAAAGAAAACACTCAAGGGGGCACCAAGATCTAATTTCTTGATTTTGATAATGCAGTGGGGAGTGCAATATTATAAAAAGCATACACCCACAATCAATATATTTCAAAAATCCCATTAGTTTAAACAGTCCTATATGAATGAAATTTTTTATATATTCATACCATATGTTCCAAAATAATGGTAGTAAATAGAGGAGAGAGCTATAGGAAATATTGTAAAGTGGCGAGTTACACAGAGAGAAAAAGAAAAGAAGATATGCAAGGGAAGAAAGATTGATAAAAAAAAGAAAAGGAGAAGGGCAGAGAGAAAAAGTGCTGATGTGTGCATGTGTTGTAGTTCTAATTCAGTAATAATATTTAAACAATGAAGCACTGTCCCACCCTTTTAAATATGTTGTGGAACCAATTAAAACAATAACAGAAGAGATCATAACAAGTGCAACATTTTTAAATGTCAAATATTATGTAATGTATTATTAGACATTAATTAATACATTTTCAGGCTATGTTTTTCTACCAAAGGATTGCCTCACCCCCTCCCCCCAACCAAAAACCCAAATACTATTGGCCTCCATAGATACCAAAAAATAAAGAGCCTACCATTGTCATTCTTTTTTCTGACCTACATACTTAAATCATATGACCCAGAAATAGACAAATAGTCCAATTTTTTAGCAGTTTCTACTAAATTACTTCCCTCAAGACTGAACCTACACAACTAAGTTATCTGCCAAAGAAAATCAAACTACATCAACCATGTTTACAGCATCAAGCACTTAAATGTGTTTGGTATGCATCTAGGTACATATTGATTGACAATTAAAGGTGAAGCAAAGCTATAAGGAATAAAGCAAGAAGCAGTATTGGCTGCATGAATGACATAGGTCACCAACTTATTTTATTAGTCCAATCAGCTAGCACATCAACTGAAGCCACTGGTCATTAGAAATATAGTACCACACACCAATTAGTATTTGGGATATGTTAATTAACCCTCAAACTAGATTCTTTGAAGCATAAATGTCGGTTCAGCAATTTTCCAAGGAGTAAACAGCTTGATCCTATCAGAAAAAGCTAGCACCTCCAAATTATAAAAACAAAAGAGGACAGTAGGTGGAAGGAAAGGAAAGATAATAGATACCTTAAAAAGATTAAAGGGCATCTGTTTCTGGATTCGGAAACTACGAACTTTGTCATGATCCACAAGATCAAAATATATATCCTTTCCAATCTGTTCAAGTAGATCTTCACTGCAAGCAACCTAAAGCATCAAATAAATAAATTACTGGCTGATGTTCACTGACATACATTTTGAAATTATACCCACAATAATCAATGATGTTCCTGTGCAAGTGAACGAGTGTATGTGTGGATAGGTACAGGTGGGTTGGTTTTTGTGGATGTTTTTCTCTCTGCATCTCTTGGGTGGGCCCCATGGTGGTGAGGCACTGGCAAAATATTAAATTTTGAAAGCTGTTACCTTTATGATAGTATACAAGTGGGCCTCAGCTTTTTCCTTTCTCTTCTGTTCTTTTTCTTCCTGTTCTTTTTTCAACCTTACCTGAAAAGAGAAATTTCATGCTCAAAGCAAAACATTATTAAATCAAATGACCAAGATCAAAATTACAATCGATAAAACTTATCATTATCTCACCCTCAGGTGTTCCGCAATGTCCTTCTCATCCACATTACAGATTATTTTTTCCTTGTCACTTTCACGTATATATACAAGCATGTAGGCATTAGAATATTTTGTGAACTTAAATGGAGAGTTGTTGAAGCCAGGATTTGCCTGTGGCAACTGCTATTCAAAAGCAAGGAACACAAGCAGTCAATTGAAACAAGTACATAATAAAAAAAACTAGCAAGTAATGCTAGAAACATTACCTCCTCCTCACCACCATACTGCTCCTCTAGCGCCCTTTTCAGATCCTCTTTCGTTACCCGTTCATCATCAAATTTAAACCTACATGCCACATATCCAAATGAGCAGGAAACTACAAAAAAGAGAAACACAGCCAACACATAGACACATTATAAAAATAAGTTTTTCCAAACAGGAGAAAGAAAGAACAACTTGAGAACAGGTTATAAAGAAAATGCCCAGAAATGGAAGTTCAAGCACATTAGCCACATGAGAGCTCAAATCCACTACCCATTCAAAAATAGTAAGAGTACATGCTGACAAGGATATCAAATAAACACCTTCATTTGAACAACAAAGGATTGGACAAATAGAATAATATGAATTCTTGAAACTATAATTTAGGAAAGAAAAGGTAAGGGTCTAAGCTGAAACTAGCTAAACTTTAGGGAACGCAATGCATACCATTGATCTGAAAGAGTTGGCCGGATATACGCATAGTAGTGCCCACCATGTACACCACCACTATGAACTAAAACACTGAAAACAGGCAACAGCAAATAATTATCATCCCAATATGCATATCAGCAACAAAAAATTCATCTTCACCAGTAAAATAGCCATTGAACAAAAGAAAGTCGATATTATACTTTAGTTAAAACTTGAGAAATACAATTATGCTGTTGAGTGTCAAGTCTGACCCAAACAGCACAGAGAAGAAAAAACAATTACATAAATAAGAATGCAACTACAGAAATATTGTTGCTACCAATCAATAGAAAACTTAAGCAATCAGCACAAAAGAGATAACCAAGAACAGTTAACAACGTAAAAAAATAATAATAATAAAAAAAAAAGATATCAATGACTAAAGAAAGTTACAAAGTCAGGTAGTATGAATAAATTTCACCCAAAGATATAGTCTCCATAAGCAATAAATGTACGTATGCGTTCAATTTGGGAAAACCTTGAAAAGAAGAGGAATGAGAATAAAAGGCATATAATAAAGTTGGATGAAGTCATGTGAGTCGTGGTGTTGGATAGTTGCACTAGTATCATATTTACACTTAATAACAATCAAGGTGTACCACACAGTCACACACATTGTCCAAGCCTGACATTGGATCCTTTAACACAAGATAATTGACCTATTTTCCTATGTGAATGTTCAAGATTGTCTGTCCATAATCCCCATATTAATGTTTCAAGGCCCCTTGAAGCTCTTGTCGCACCATTTGTCTCAACAAAACAATTCTCAAGAGTTAATTTTTCTTATCCTGGCCCTCTTCATTCTTTTAAGTAGTTGGTGCAGCTTCATTACTGGTTTTCTCATTCCTACTGCTTAACCTGAGGGCCACATCAATTTCTAAAAACACAGAGAATACTCTCAAGACATACTCTCTCATGCTAATCAGTTTACATCAAATTCTCACTTGTAGATATTAACAAGTAAAAGATCTTGCCTTTAAATTTGTTCTCAGATTTTTTTTTTTTTTACAACACAAATTTTACCTGTGAAGAGTGTATAGATTGCGGATGCTTCTGTCTGCCTCAGGAGATAAATATTTACCATTCTCTCTATCAAGATCAAGTTGCAAAGGGAATTCATAGCGATCATTTATCTGCAGGATCAGATAATAGATGAAGCAATAAAGCTACAAAAAAAAATAATAAGAGATAGAGAAAGAGAAAGAGACAACTACTTCTAAGCAAGAGGGACCTATAAATCTATTAATGCCAAACATTCAAACAAAGAGAAAGTACCTCCAAGAAAAGGAAAGTGTAACAAACTTTAAAAGTTAAAAGTTTCTTTCAACAAAAGGAAAGTACCTTCTAGGAATGGGGCAAAAAAAACAAGAACAATTAGGAGAACTGCTATCACCTTAAACTTACCCACCACCAAATAGAAAATGAAATTGACAAAGCCAATCAATGAATCTGCAGTCATTTTAGTAACAAATCTAGAGCCGCTAAGGGTACATTCTAGTGGAAGAAGTTCAGGCATTGTTTAGTTATTGAAAATATTTTTCTATTTTCCTTCCCAATTTTCTATATTTTCATTTTCCAAATTGAAAATTAAAAAACAAGAAAACATGTTAAGATTCTATTTAAAGCTTTCTCTATTCCTCCATCCATTTTCATTTATAAGATTCCTTTTTTGTATTAAATATACAACTACTATTTTCCATAACTCTTTATTTTAAAGGAAAGTGGAAAACATCATAAAGTAATTTTCTATAATATAGTGTAATTTTGGAAAATTTGGAAAATTGTTTTCAAATTTTTCATTTAGAAAATTTTATAATTAAACACCAAATTCTAGTTTTCCATTTTCTTAGAATAATTTCCGGAAAAGTTTTTGATTTCCATAACTAAACAAGACCTTTGGGTCTCTATCACAAAGCCTCAATATCTAATCCTGCCAGGTTGGGTTGGAGGCATATAGGAAGGGGGAGAGAGAACACTATTATATCGCTCATTTAATGAGGCCAAAAGCAAAAATACAAACAGATCCAAAAAGTAAATAATATCTAGTCAAAAACTGACCTTCACCATTGTATCCCGCATAAAATCATACTCAAATCGTTTCAACTGAAGTTGAAGAACAGGGGGGAAGTCAATAAACAGGACCCCCTTCCTAGCATCCTGAAAAAATCAAATACATCAAGCATATTAATAACATTTTCAAATGAAAAAACTAGAGAGCAGTTTCCAAACAACCTATTAAACTAGAAGAAAGCAGAAGCAAAACTAGAAAGTGAAGCAGTGACCAATGCATTCAATAATGGTTATTCATTTAAAAATGTACAAAGCAAATGACAGCTCAGACACGTGAATAAAACTCCTGATAACAAGATGAGCTGCCGAAATGCAGATAAATCAATTTGTTCAAACCTTTCAGAATTTGAATACAAAGATTTAATATTTAAGTGCCCTGGAAACAAGATTAAATCTACAAATACTTTAAGTCCCCCACGTTTCAAAATCATTTAACCTGTAACCCATGCTGTTCAGCATGATATTTATTATCTCCTTCAAGACGTTCCACCTCCACATATTTGTCAAAAGAAGCATAAACATTCCGACAGCCTTTGACATCAAGCTGAAGATCTACATTTATATATAAAATAATGTGAGCCCCAGAAGATGAATCTTGATAATTCAGTTACTCAGTGTAACCCAAATGAGTACCATAAAATGATTCCTTTCTCGTTGACTTATAATCCACATTGATGCATTCAATATAATTCATATGGTGCCCTTCAAATAACTGTTGTATTGTGCCCTCCACGACTGTTCCCTGATCCAGTAAAACAAAGATATAAATTTACTAATCCTTGTACAATTAGCAATGAACAGCAAAAGCAAGAAGAAATGAAACCCCCCCTATACCTTCATTTTATCTTCAAGCTTTTCACAAAGAACCCTATTAAGTTCCTGCACATCATGCTGCATGAAAGAATCATATGTGTCCCAGCCAAAAGACTTTGTCAACTCTTTTGTTGCTACGCTAGCGTCACTATATTGGAGCTTATAAAACAAACTCTGCAAAGCAAGAGGAATGCTCCCTGATGGCATGTCATTCTCAGTTGTTGGCATGTGATACACAGCCTGCAAGTAACACTTCCAGATATCATTTTTGCGAATAATTTCATTAATTTAAGGTTCAAGCTATGAAGACCAAATGCTACCTTTCTGAAATAAGGAATATGGTACAATGTCTGAAGGAGAGAGTTCATGTAGCAGGTAGCTCCTTGGTTCTTAAGTCCAACATAACCAGTCTCCTTCTTGGAATCATGAGACCAATAATCAGGGACCCGTCGGACAGCAACATCAGCTTCAACTATGCATGTGTCATTAACAAGATAACCTCTACCAGGGTCATACAATTCCCCAAGAGGCATGAATGAAGTGAAGCCCCAATCACTCTCACGTGCATTGAACTGGTGTTGTGTGTCTGTAGGAAGGAACAAAACATAATCAACGCCAACAATGTAATGAATTTTACCAACATATATTTGCAACATATATTACTTTTATTCCTTTTGGAAGAAGCAATATCAATTAACGATTTTCTTTTTCACTGCAAAGCATCCATTGCAAAATACCAATTTTTCTAGACACTTTACCTAGAACAAAGATCAAGGGTAACACAGGATGTAATATATGTCACTTCCCCGTTCAGGAACATAATTAAACATTTTTTATTTAGACTACATTTGTTTCCAAGAAAACAACTCTCTATAAAATATTTTCTGAGGAAGACATATGATGAAAAAGTAACTTATTTCCTGCTATTTAGCTGCAATACTGAAAATTAGTTGGAAGTTATTTTTGGCATTTGCAGTAACATTTTCATTCAATAAATAAAACTAGGAAATATTTGAACCAACAGGGTCTTAATATTCTTCTATTGTAATTAAATACTCAACTCAACTTAGCCTTAATCCCAAAATTAATCAGAGTCGACTACATGCGTTCTTTGTTTCCACTCCAAACAATTTCGGGCAACATCTTTTGATAATTGTAATGCCTCTAAATCATACAATAATCCTCTCCTCTGAGTTAGTTTACGTCTATCATTTTCTTTTTTTCTTTCCTTTATCACGATGTGTTCACCTTCTTAACCAGAGTCTCCTATGTCTCCACTTCACGTGCCCAAACCATTTTAATATTTATTTTCTCATCTTATCCTCAATAAATGCAACGCTCACTATATCTCTAAAGTTTTCTTTACATATCTTATCCATTCTAATATAACCACACATTCATCTTAGCATCCTCATCTCGGCACATTCATTTTCGATACAAGTTGTCCCCTCCTTGTCCAACACTCATTACCATATAGTATAGCTGGTCGAATAGGCATGCAGTAGAATTTTCCTTTCAATTTATTAGAAATCTTGAAGTCACATAAGACTCCTGTGGCAAGTCTTTATTTCAACCACTCAACTTTTATCATGAGATGGAGACTAAATATTTAAAATAGGTTCTTTGAGACAATGTCACTCCATCCAACCCAATTCATTTATTATCCCCACTTCAGCCTTCATTAAACTTGTAATGCATGTATTCTGTCTTAGTTCTACTTAATCTAAAACTCTGACTCCAAAGCGCTCCTCCACAATTCTAACTTTCTATTAAATCTCATGTGTCTCATCTTCCATCACAAGATTAACTACAAATTTTCAATTTATTCAATTGTAATCGAATAAATAAAAGAATTTACATAACAAAAGGTAAACTTTGGCTTCCAACAATGATAGTGACTACTAAAAGATGATCAGCATAGGTTTATGGACTAGGAGGTATATGCGCCTTGTAGTTCCCTCATAAATTATTTTTCTTTCAATGAGTCTGTAAAAGCTTGAAAAACAAAATCCCATTTTGAAAATGTGCAATCATTTCCTTGAAAATTGTTAATTTTCCCTTGACCACAATGTTAACTTCATGACTTCTTATCTATTATGAATAAAATTGAATACCCATTCATGAAGAAAAAAATTTTATATGTATGTTAGTTATTCCCTAGGAAAATCCCTTGCATAATTTTCAAGATCTACCCTCACAATATATTTTTGTACAAATATCCAAATAAAAGTGCAAATTTTAGGCCACTTTCAAACATTATAGATATGACACAATAACCCAAGATATTCAACCTTGTGTTAGTCTTAGTCAAAATCAATATGCTACCATAATTCATCATAGGCACCAAAGACACCATTGCTCATGGTCCTTCGATCTTGTTGCATATATTACTGCACTATTCTTGATGTTATATGTTATGTAAATCAATAGACACGTCATTTTAATTTCAAATGCGCTTTAAAAAATCTCAAACTAATAAGACCGGCTCAAGGGTATAAGCTAGGTGCACTCACAGCCCTAATTTTGAAACCAATCTTATCCCTCTAGCATCAAAAACCCATGTGATGCAAATCAAAGTACTACAAGCAAGCAAAGTAAGGATCCAATGCATTTTAAATGGACTTATTCAAGAAGGAAGTTCAAAAATTCAATCAATGGACTTATTCAAGGCTTGTGGAATAATTTATCTACCATTGAAAATTGCAAAGAAGAGTTAATCATCAA
>CANXYC011771698.1:0-33093 GCA_948193065.1 Aleurites moluccanus
TTTTCTTCTTCAATTTTTTCATCCACCCAATCCGATTCACAAATGACCTCGATGGGGTAGATTATTATGCTTTCTATCTCACCACTCTTAATCTCATCTTTAGGTTGCTCTATTAATGAATTTGATGCCGCTTTCTCTTCAACTTTCTTTCTTTGACGTTTAGCTCTTTGTTCGGCTTTCCACCTCTCACGTTCTTCATTAGTTTCCTCAAAAACTCTCCTATAATATTTCTTGAGCAACTCCTCTTTAGATTTCATTGCTTTCCTTGGTGCATTTGAAGCATTTGGATTTTGCCTCTTTGAGAACGAACTTTCTAGCCTCTCCATTCTATCTCTCATCTCTCTAAAATGCAAGTTCATGGTTTGAAAGTGTTTTTCAAAAGCCTCCAATTTAGAGGCAATGTCAATTGCTTAAGTGTTCTTGATTTTGCTATTCATTGTGATTAGCTCACTTCACTCCCTTGAGAGCATTCAAGTTTATTCGTGTCTTTTTTTCTCCTCTTCTCCTTTTTTTTTTTTAAATAATTTATGATAACAAACGGAAAGGTACGAAAAAAATACGGAAACAAATAGAAACAGAAAACAAATCAAGGAAAATTATTTTTGTTTTTTTTTTTAGCACTCAAACAGAAAAGGTATAAATTCAAACGAAGACAATGAAATTGAATTTTTTTTTGTTTCTTTTCTAATTTTAATTTGAAATAAAAACAAACAGATTTATAACTTAAATAAGTAAGGGACAAAAAAAAGAACAAATGCAAACGAAAAGGAACGGAAGAAACGAAAACAAGAAAACGTAGTAACAAGGTAAAATAAAGATAAGCCAATCTAATTTAAAGTCTAAGCCCTGATACCAAACTGATGCGAACCCCAATCGACTTGCTCTGAGACCCAACACTTTTACGCATGGTATGCGACTCCTTGGAAAGCCAAATCAGATTTGAACAAGAAATCTTGATCTAATAGCAACTTGTGCTAAAAAATCTTGGTATAATTGATGAACGCCACAAAGTGGTTGGCTTTGATAAGTTAAAAACGATTTTAATAAGAACCAAAATTGAGAGAATTTTCTCACAAAGTTTATATTAAACAAAAATCTCAAGTCTCTTTACATAGATAACTAGATATTTATAATGACTAGCTTACATGAAAACCCTAACTTTAACTTCCTAGATAAGATAAATTTTCTAAATAAGAATAACCTTCCTAGATAAGAATAATTTCCTAGTTAAGGATAACCTTTCTAGACAAAGATAATCTTCCTAAATAATGATAAGTTTTTAAATAAGATAAAAATAAAATCTAAATTAATTTTGGGCTATAAGTTAATACAAAACAGATCCAAAACTCACTAATATACTTAATTTTAATACAAAATATACAACTCAACTAAAAACTAATTAGATAAAGATTGATCAAAATCTAATATGTACAGAACCCTACTTGGGATCATATCACATTTTCCTATGCCTTTTTCTTTTTTTTTTGTCTTTTACTCGATTTGGCTAAACATGATTAAAGCATGTTTCTGGTTTCCCAAATTTGGATTAATGTATTCTATTAGCTATTTTGTCTTTATTGTAATAGCAATGTAAAGCCTATATAAAGGCTATTTTGTGTAAGAGGAAAATTAGACTTGTTGAATGAAAAGCACATTTTATCTTTCCAATTTTAATTTCTTTATTGCTTTCTTTTACTTGTTCATTTAGTTTTCCAAATTTACATTTATGTATTCGATCCCATTTCAATCTTTCTATTAGCTATTTTGTCTTTATTGTAATAGCAATGTAAAAACTATTTTGTGTTAGTGGAAATTTAGACTTGTTTAATGAAAAACACCTTTTATCTTTCCAATTTTAATTTCTTTATTGCTTTTTTTTACTTGTTCATTTAGTTTTGCTAATTTACATTTTTGTATTCCTTTCCATTTCAGTCTTTATTTTTAGCACATTCATGTTATTTTGAAGTTATTTAATGTTATTCTATTCATTTCAAGCTTCTCTTTTCAGATTTCCTTTTAGTTTTCTTCTTCTCTTCTCAAACTCACTAAAACCGTGTAACAAAACCCTAGCTACTGCCATTTTTTCTTCTTTTCCATAATGCAAATCAACACTTTCAAACACCTTATAACACCATTTTAAGGCCTAATCTAAAGTATTAAAGTGATTGGAGTTCATTTACTCCATCAATTGAAAGAATCAATTCCAAAACCCTAGAAGGTAGATTTGGGGATTTTGGGTGGAAGCTTGAATCCAGCACCTTCTCCTTGACTTTTTGGAGTTTTCATTGTTGGAGCTCACTTGTTTTGGGTTGAAATCCATCAGTTATCTTGTTTAAATAAGTCATAAATCTGTTTTTCTTGACTTATAAACAAAATCAAAAATACCAAAAAGATTTTTTTTTTTTTATTCGTGTGCCTTTTTCTTGTTTCCATAGCTCTCCATTTTTTTTCTTTTGTTTTCATTCCTTTTCATTTTGTGTTATCGTGTTCAATTCAGTCCTAAATCTGTTTGTCTAGGCTTATAATAAAAAATCGAAATTAAAAAAAAAATTCTTGTTTTGTTTGCTAAATCTTGCCTTATCTTATTTTCGTACCTTTTTGCTTTGTTTTCGTTTAGGTCTATATCTTATCATTTTATTGTTAATTATTTGTTTGTCATAAAAACATTAAAAAGAAAAAAGAAAAAGAAACTCACCATTCGAATTCCATAATCTGAAATAATTTTTCAAATCGTTCATCTATTGTTGTTTTATTTTTTTTCAATTCATTTCTGTTTTGCTCGATTGTTTTTTTATTTCTGCTAATAAATTTTAGTTGTTGCAAATTGAGTTAAGACAGCAATCGATTTGAATTAAATTCAAGGACGAATCATTTCTAAAGGAATGGAGAATGACATGATCCTAGGTGCGGTCATTTGCACATCAAGCCTTGATTATCGTTATCCAAGATTTATGAGTTGTTCAAGATCCAAGTAGAACTTCTAAGAGATGACAAGCTTGAAATCAAATTCAAAAGAGATGCAAACATTAGTGAATGTGATCCAAGTTCAAGATGGGAGTGTTTGAATTGCAAATTTACAAATGCTTGCACCTCTAAACAATGATTTGCAATTCAAACAGTCTCATTTTGAACTTGGATCACATTTACTAATACTTGCACCTCTATTGAATTTGATTTCAAGCTTGTTTTCCCTTAGAAGCTCTACTTGGATCTTGAACAGTCCATAAATCTTATAATAATAATCAAGACTTGATGTACAAATAACCCCACCTAGGACATATCACTAAGAGACTTGTGCATGTCCAAAAAACTGCTAAATATTTGTTAATTTTGTTGAAAAGGGCCATGTACTGGCAACCCTTTGATGAAGTTATTTCATTGCTTGCATGAAGCAAAAGAAAGATAAAACATTTTTGGCTAGGGTAGAAAATGTTATAGCAACTAAAAGCCTACCATAGATACTCTCAAAGGAGGGTTACTCTCAAGGAAGAGTTTGAGGTCACCAATAAAAGAAACCAATCAGTGATAAGATGCTCCAAGGAAGAGAAAAATGTCAAGATATTTGGAAACAAGAGTTGCTCTAAGATGCAACAAATCCAAGAAAACTTTGAGAGATACTGCTTATGAAAAATTAAGCAAAAAATTAAATGAACTTAGATCATCTTGAATTCTCCACAAAAAATTAAATGAAGTAGACTTGGACAAAAGAGTTGTTCTAGGAAAGCACAAGTTGAAGTCCAAAAAAATTCCAAGGAATGTTGAACTGCTAAGAGTTTTGTATAGCAAACTAAAGTAAACTAATAAAGTGTTTTCAGAGGGAAATTTGTATTTTGGATTCAATCATAAATGCTTGCTGTTCTAGCAAGTCTGATAGTGGAGCTAGGAAGAAGGTATGGGTTAGTTTGTGTGTTAAATTTGTCAGAGTAAAGCTTAGTGTGGTGTAAACTAATTATGGTTAGGCATGGCTGTAATCTACCTTTCTTGTACTATTTCTCTTGTAACTAGAACCATATAAATCCTACGGAAATCAAAACAATTGATTGATCTATTCTGAGGTTGAATTCTAGAAACCTATGTTGTGTTTGATATGCCAGCCATTTTTTATTTGCCAGCTGTTTTTTATTTGCCAGCCCTTTCAAGGTTCATTTGACAGAACCTAAATCTGCTGTGTATGTTGTCTGTATGAGCTGTGTGAATGTGTTCTGCCCTCCCATTTCTCAACATAAACACGAGTGCTAGGTGGAGCAGGTTGAGTTCATGTTATATAAAATATAGGCACCCTCGCCCCATTAGAATGTAATAGATTTGGGTATGGGTTGATTTTGGTAATACCCACACCCTCCTTGTCTTATTCTGGGGCTGGTTGGGATGAATTTGGGGCAAGTACCCAATGATTATTATTAAAAGATAAAAGAAAATGCATATTACATAAACATTAAAAACATGCATATTACATAAACATTATGTTTTCACAGAAAATAAATAATATAGTTACACTTCATATACGTTTCGAACAAACTATAGTGTATATTCTACCTAAAAAGGGATTTATTTGAGTTAAATAAACTGTAATAATGTATATATTATATCTATATGTAATAATATATTATTTTTAATATAAGATAAATGGGCAGGTATTGCATAACCTGCCCCCGGCGCTATTAGGATTAGGCGAAGTGGTAGCCATCATGGGCTCGGTAAAAATTACATTTGCAAGCTGGGGGATAGATTTTCTTTTGGCCCACTAAACCATCTTTATATTATTAAAAAAAAAAATAGTAGTCGGAATGTCATGTCAGATCTCCAGCAATATATTATTAAAAATAATAGTTCTAATGTCATGCTAGATCTCCAGAAATTACCAGATTTCGTTCCCAAGTGACCTAATTGATAGACAACAAAATTTGGGTTTTTTTTTTTTTTTCTGTACCTATTGAAATTTCACAAACCCAATGACTATTAGTGACATTAACTAGTTTGGACAGTGTAATTAAAAAATTCAAAAGAAGGTTAATTTTATATTGTCGTGGCTTCCTTTTCTTATAGGAAAAAATAAGGAAAATGAAAAGCATGGTAGAAGTGTCGCAAGTTTATTCAACCCTTTTATCAAAACTATTTAAAAACCTAAAACATGGATTTTTAATTTACCTTAAAAAAAAAAATTCAATCACCATTACCACTACAATTACCCACCATCATGGTTACCAGTTATCACTCACAACCACTGCCCTCATCATCATCATAGAATAGTCATCACCCACTATTCATAATCTTAGGGATATGAAAACAAAAACCGTTTTCAGAAAATAAGCAAAAAACACAATAAATAATTTTTTGATCTTCAAAATACAAAAAGACCGCAACAGTATCAAATGGAGCCTTAAGTATCTCTGTGTCCAATAGTTATCAAGGAAAATAAATCAATCAAACAAATGTAAGATGAGTGGCAATTTTGTTTACAAGAGAGAAAGGCAAAAAGAAGCTGACCATTTGAGCAACAAAAATGTTTAGGCCATGAATTGAAATATGAAAGTTTCCAGCAACCCTTTGGACATCTAGAACACCGTAAACCTGCAGAAGACAAATAAGCAAAAAACAGATATCTTGCTCTATTTTGTGAGAGGCATTGAATGATACGCTAGCTCTTGAACATAATAAATGCTGAGAAGTTTTAAAAGGGTCATACCCTGCATCCTTCTCCATTTTCCAATGCCTGTTTAACCTTCTTGATCATGTTTTCAGCATCCTGATCAAAGCCATGAGCATGAAGCTTCGGGTCAGAATCCTCATGGTGATCTTTATCATCATCTGATTTCAAAAGAATATTACCAATCTTTAATTAGTTGATTGATATACCCAATGGTGCACCTAATTTATTTTGATCAAGTATGGCATTTTGTCTGAGTGTCGTTGATTGATATTTATTTTACATGTTGACAGCTCAAGGATAATTTTCTGCTGGCTGAGATAGGTCCTGAGTTTTACGAACTAATGCTCCTTGTTTTCCATTAATTTTAGGTTCAATGACTACACAATTCTGAACTCTTCCCCAAGTCAACCAATTTTAGTCAATTCCTTTTACTTTTCCAATTTGATCCGCAACCTTTCCCACTACTACCAATTTTAGCACTTCTAACTCAAATTGATACAACTCAACCCAACAAAAATTGATAAAAAAAAAAAGAGGCCTAACAATAATAAAAATAAACGGCGGAACTTTAGCACAATCTTTTAACTTCATCAATTTGAGCTTTAACCTTTCACATTAGCATCAATTTTCAACTCAAATTGATGAAAAGAACAGTTATTTTTTAAATCAAAATGACATCTCAACCCTTAATCTCTCCCTCTCTCACTCCCTTCTATCTCTCTTACTCCCTTCTATCCCCTCTTCCCCATCATCCTCTCTCTCAAAGATACACACTCTCCCACAAGTTGAACACAAACAAAGAAATAGCAATAATGGCCAAAACCCACATACAACAATTTCAAATTCAATCTAAGTAGATTCTCCAAACACTGCTTATCATCAACAACTGCCATTTATTTCTCCTCTTCTTTGCAAGTGCATACATCGTGCATCTATTTGACTTTAAAAAAAAAGTTCATCTTGATCTAAAAAATAATATTTCATTTGACTTGGCAATAATATAATACATTTTCATCAATTTGAGTTGAATTGCTTAAATTGATGCCAATGTGAAACATGGATTTAAATTGATAATGGATATGAACCTGATTTTTGCTTTGCTCATTAGCACAAAAAAAAAAAATTATGACCTTCGCACAGATTTTAAATTTAGTTAATCTTTTTAATTTTATAGCAATCAATTTTATATTTGCAAAAAGAATATATTATTTTTATTGCTCAATCAAACAAGATATTAATTTTTTAGTGGCTTAATGAAATAATATATCCTAAACTTTACACACTTTCAGTTTAATAATATATACTTTAATTTTATCATTTTGGCTCATAAATTGCTGATTTTGTTTCAATTGTATTCAATGGGTCTGAAGTGTATGCATAATACTGTAATTAAAAGCTAACATGTACATAACTTACTAATGTAAGAGAAGTTGGCCCCTCCTATGTCCTAAAAGCCAACAAATGATGGTGTTTTGCAAAATATGAATCTTAAAAAGCATTTTAAGCAACTTCATTAAGGGAAAGAATTTCATAAAACACAAATACACCGTTGTTTGGCAGCTTTTAGGGCTCAGGAGAAGCCCACTTCTAAATCATTATGTTACATCCATCTTTACCTTCAAATTCATTACTAGGTTATCTTGAGCATACACCACACATTTGTTTGACACAAACAAAGCAAAACTAACAAGTTATGAACATATTTAATAGAATTAAAAGCATTAAATAGAGTTTTTCAGACAAATTCAGGATAAATTAAACCATTAGCCCTTTTTTAGTCAAAATAACAATTCACTCCAATTTCTCTCTCCTTTTCTATCACTAGCCCCTCTGTCTACATCTTACTTCTTCTTCTTCTATGTATCTCCATCAAAACTTAACAGCATTTATCACCATAATTAGATTATTTGTCAACCAAATACCATAACCAAGCCACTACACTGAAACAACCATTATCATCAACTTTACAATTCAGTCTCCACCGCTGCACCACCGTTAAAAAGCAATGGACTATTATTATTTACCTCACTCCAGCCATCAACATGTTACATACTATAGGAAGAAATGGAAAAGTACATTGGTAAGTTGAATTGTTGTTATATAGCTAGACAGTGTTGAGTGGAGTGTGTGTAATTAGAGAATAAGTGAGTATAGAGTACAGGATCCGGGCTTATGAAGGGAAAAGTAGTTAACATGTCAGTTAGGTGTGTAGTACTACTGTACTATCAGTAACTGAATTACTGATAGTATAAAATGTGACCTGTATAACAGAATGCGGGTATTCATTCATTTCATCAATTAAGAATCATCTTTCTTCTACTGTTTTCTCTCAATTCTTACCCTAATTCTTCTAATTCTCTCTCAATTACTTCTTTTTCTTCTTAATTCTCTTTTGTAAACCCTAAATACCCGACTACCAATCTATTAAGATTCACCATCTTAACATATGGTATCAGAGCCGCTACGATAGGGCTACTATTCAGTGAGAAATTCCGAGTATGACAAAGTCAGTGGTGGTGTGAAATGAAGGGGTTCGCATCGCATAAATTGAAGAACAACTTAAGGAGTTGCAGGGAACAACACTGAGGAATATGGTTGAGTTTCAAGAATTCAAAGACAAGAATGATGAAAGATTTGAAGCATTAAGAGAGTTGATAAGGAAGATTGCAATGGATAAAGGAAAAAGAAAGGGTTGATCCTCAAGAAACAACAGAGAGGAGATGCAACTAGAGTAATGTACAAGCAAAGAAAGGGCTACTGCCTAACCCTCATGTGGAATGGATAGGAAGCTCCAGTGCAACTGCAGCTCAGATGCAGATATCTGAGAGCTGCAAATCAATACACAAGAGGTAATTACTTGGGTAATAGAAACCCTAACCCTCTTTTTTGCCCTAAAATCGATTTAATGACCTTCAATGGAGAGGAACCAAGAATTTGGCTCAAGAAATGTGATGCATATTTAACATTTATCAAATTTCTGAGGAACAAAGGCTTTCAATAGCCTGTTTGTACCTTGTGGATAGAACATATTCATTGTTCCATAATTGGAATAGGGGCAGACCAAAATCTTGGTTGGAGTTTAAGGAGGCTTTGTATGAAAGATTTGATGATGAGAATGTTAATGATGTCATGGAGGAATTCATGAACTTGAGGCAAGTAGGGTTAGTGGAGGAATACCTGGATAAATTTGAAGAATTAAGAATCAGATTGGTGAGATTCATGCCTGAATTAAGAGAGGAATACTTCCTGTATGGGTTTATGGGAGAGTTAAAAGAAGAAATTAGGTTAATAGTTCTGTGGAGGTTGATAGGTTACAAGAAAGGATAGTTGGAAGAGGGAACAGGGGATCTTTGTTATGAACCTTGGGAGAACCACACCTCAAAAGCTAACTCAAAGGGTTGTAAAGCCTAAAGTTCATATAAACCCCACATTGAAATCCCATACTTTCAATGTGGAATTCACCAAATCTCATACCTTGGCCAACTAGGATCGTAACATTACCCCGCGGTTGAACACCTGACATCCTCGGCAGCTCTTACTCCTACCGACACTGGCCCAAATTCTGATTATTTTTTATCGATACTACCAGTAATTTTAATCTGGCCTATAAGATACTCCTATCGACACTGGCCCAAATTCAAATTATTTTTTTTTTCGAGACTACCAGTAATTTTAATCTGTCCTGTAGGGTATTCCTACAAACACTGGCCCGAGCTCGGATTATTTTTTTTCTCGAGACTACCAATAATTTTAATTTGGCCTGCAGAGTACCCCTTTCTGAGTCTCAGGTTGTTCATGCACGTGAGCCTGCTTTGATACCAATTGTTATGAACCTTGGGATAACCACACCCCAAAAGCTAGCTCAAAGGGTTGGAAAGCCAAAATTTCATATAAACCCCACATTAAAATCCCACACTTTCAATGTGCAATTCACCAAGTCTCATACCTTGGCCAACTAGGATCGTAACATTTAACCAGTCCTTGGAACCAAACTTGTTAATAACCAAAACATAATCAATACTAGCCCTTCAACCTTTAATAAACCTGTTCTGAATTCTCCTTATCCTCTAAAACCTCCAAACCCTAACCTTATTCCTAAACCTGATCAATTAGCATATAAACCACAATCAAATACCAATTTCCAAACTTACAACACTGCAATTAAACCTGAGAATTCTAACACTACTATTCCAAAACCCTTTCCACCACCACCTACATTTAACAAAACTAATAAAACCTGCTATAAATGTGGAGATAAATACTTCCTACGCCATCAATGTAAACCAAAAACTTTGGCAACCCTCACATATGAAGAAGAATAGAACCTGCAGTAGAACCAGAGATAGGACTGGAGAAGTGTGATAAGGTTGATGAACTAGAGGATGAAGGTGTGGAACTATCAATTCATGCTTTGGAAGGCAGTCAAGTAGCTGAGACTATTAAGATAATTGGAAGGTACAAAAACAGGCAGTTGGTTATCTTAATTGACACAAGGAGCACCAACAGTTTTATAGACTATAAGATAGCTCAAGAATTAAAGTTAGATTTAGTTAAAATTAGGCATCAGTCATTACAGTTGTTGATGGGAGGAAACTGACTTGTAATCATCATTGCTTGGGGTTCAAATGGAGAATGCAAGAACAAGACTACTCTTTTAACTTGAGAATTCTCAAGTTAAATAGCTTTGACATCATTTTGGGAGTGGATTGATTGAGGAGTCTGAATCCAATACTTTTTTATTTTGAAAATTCCAGCATTTCCTTTAGCCTCAAGGGTCAGCAAGTGACTGTCAAGGGCATTAATCAGAGTCACGATTGGAAAAAGACTATAGCATTCTAAGGAAAAAGGGGCAAGACTTTCAAACACCCTTGTTCTACATTTCAAGTATTGAACACCCTACTTCCTAGAACCAACCTGCAATTACCTCAATTCCTAACCACTGTAACCCAAACCTGGACCTACTGTTGGAATCGTTTCAAGATGTGTTTGCTGAGCCTAGTACTTAACCTGCTTTTAGAAGTCATAACCATTCCATACCCCTTATCCCTAATACATAACCCATCAATATTAGACCATACAGATATCCTCACTTCCAAAAGCAGGAAAAAGAAAAATTGGTCACTGACATACTGAAAAATTCAGTGATTCAACCCAGTACAAGTCCATTTTTATCTCCCGTCTTGTTAGTAAAGAAGAAAGATGAAAGTTAGAGATTTTGTATTGACTATAGGAGGCTTAATGAAGTCACTATCAAGGATAGGTTTCCAATTCCTATCATTGAGTATCTCTTGGATGAACTCCATGGGGCACAATTGTTTTCTAAATTGGATTTGAGGGTTGGCTACCATCAAATCAAGATGCAGCCTCAAGACATTGAGAAAGCAGCTTTCAACACTCATCAAGGGCACCATGAGTTTACTGTTATGCCTTTTAGGCTAACAAATGCCCCCACCACCTTTCAAGCATTGATGAATTGCATTTTCCAACCTTATTTGAGGAAATTTGTGTAGGTGTTTTTTGATGATATCTTAGTATATAGCAATACATGGCAGGAACACTTGAAGCATTTGGAAATTGTCCTACAAATTCTTAGAAGTCAAACCCTATTTGCCAATCTATTCAAGTGCTTTTTTGTTCAAGAAAATATAGTATTTGGGAATTATTATCTCAGGGGAGGGGGTAGCTACTGACCCTAAAAAGATTAAGGCTATGTTGGACTACTGCCCTGTCCCTGCATCTGTGAAGGAATTGAGGGGATTTTTGGGTTTGACTGGGTACTACAGGAAGTTCATTCTCCATTATGGCATTCTCAGTAAACCTCTTACTAACTTGCTTAAAAAAGAGGGATTTCAGAAGCATAAGGAAGCTCAACAAGCCTTTAAAGACTCGAAGAATAGGATGACTAAGGCTCATGTTCCAGCATTGCCTAATTTCTCTATCCCATTTACTATAGAGACGGATGCTAGTAATTGGGGCATGGGGTATGTGTTGCAGCAGAAAGGCCATCCCATTACTTTTATCTCTAAAGCATTTGGTCCTAGAAGCAAGCACTGTCAATTTATGAAAGGGAGTTGTTAGCCATTACATATGCAGTCTCCAAATGGAGACATTATCTAGAACAGGATTAGTTTTTCATTAAAACTGATCATGAGAGTATCAAGTACCTTTTGGAACAAAGGTTACACACTCAATTGCAACAAAAAGGGATTTCAAAGCTCTTAGGGTTGGATTACAAGATTTTGTATAGGAAAGGGTGTGACAACAAGGTGGCAGATGCCTTACCAGAAGAGACTCCGGATTGCAGCAACCTGCACCTGTGGATGCAATACAAGACCCTGGATTGCAGTTATCCACACCTGCTGGTGCATATCATGTAGATGCAGGCCATTTACTACACCTAACCTCTCATACTTGTGCTTCCTTGTCCCAAGTAGTCCCTACTTGGATGAATTATATCAATGCCTCATATGATAAAGATCCTAAAGCTTTGGAACTACTGCAGCAACTAGCAATAGAGAAAGAATTCCATCCTGGGTTCCAACTGAAGAAAAGAGTATTGTGGTTCAAGAATAGATTGTATGTGGGAGTCATTATATATTTCAAGATAGCCAAGATCACACATTCATCTCCCAAGTCCAAAGGAGTTTAGTCCTATGTAGAAAACAAGCTCAAAATGAAGACAATCAAGCCTTAATCCAAGAAAATGAAGTAAAAGAAGAGAAAGCCCAAGGAAGGGATTATTAATTTGGCCCACCAAAGAGAGTTCAAGATGGCAGCCCACTTGTCCAAGGCCATGACTCATTTCTTCAAGAAATTGGGCTAAACTTATCATGCAAGAAAATGACAACCCTACCCTTTTGCTTGAAGACAAATTCGGCCCACTTCGTGATGGATGAAGAATAGGCCTTAAATGGGCTATTTTAGGATGGCTTAAGCAACAACGGCCCATTTAATACCTTTCCCACATGAGGGCTTAAGAATAAGGGAGGGAATTCTGAAATTGGGGTGCAAAAGAAGCCAATTTTAAAATTTTTTTGTTACTTTTGTCTTTTTACCCAATTTGGCATGAATAAAGTAGTGTTGGTTTAGCCAAATCCGGATTATGACTCTAATTTGCTATTAGCTTTTACATTTTATTATATTGTAAAGCCTATATATAGGCTTGTAGGAAAAAGGAAAAGTAGACTTATATATGATTTTTAATTTTACCTTTCTGTTTCCCTTTTTTTAGTTTTCCTTATTTCATGCATTTATTGTTCTTATAGCTTCTATTTCGGAAATTTCCTCTTTAATGCAATTGTTTTTTTCTTGCATGTCTTTCATTTAAATGTTGTTTTCCATTCAAGTCTTTCATTTGAATTAAATTTTCAGATTTCATTAATTGCAATTTTTCTTTTCTTCTTTTTCTATTTCTTCTTCAAGAACCGAAACTTCATTGTTGGGAACTCTAGCTTTTCTCTCTCCTTAAACATTCATCCTAAGGCTTACAAATCATCATCAGCCCACATCAAATCCTTTCTATACTCTTCCTATTAGAACTTCATCCTCATAAAAGTTTCTACAAAACCCAACTCCTTCCAGAAGCTTGAAGCTACAATCCAAAATCCTCTCACCAAGAACCCTTCCTAAAGCCATAAAAACACTTCCTAAACACTTCAAATAGTCCATAAATCACCCCCACCGAATTAAATTGCATTTGGAGTTCATTAACACATAGAATAAAAAATCAAGCCTAGAGTAAACTTAGTGAGCTCACCAATCTGCCCAAAAACGTGAGTTTTTGCAAATCACTTCTAAAATTTTTAAAACCAATTCCAATCCACTCCTAATACTTCCAATAAATGACCAATTAAGTTTGGTTCAATTTGGAATTTATTTGCCCCTTCAATTTAAAGATTGAGTTTACAAACCCTAATTGGCAATTTGGGGATTTTTTTAAATTTCAATTTGGGAGCTCAAATTGGTTGATTACAAAGCTAATTCATGATTGGAGAACAACTTCCCATGGTCTGGATTGGAGCATCTTTGGTAAGGAGTCCACTTCTTGAATCTCTTATTGATTGAGTTTGTTATGGATTATTGGTTAGTAGTTGTTGTGGTTAAATCAATTCTGTAATTTGTGAGTTTTGGGTGCTTAAGTTTATCATCAAGTCTTATTATGATGAACAATCAAATTATTATGGTGGTTTTCTTATGCTATGAATCCTTATGGCCATCAACATCAACCTACTAATTCCCAAGGATTGACATGGATCGAACCAATAGAAGCTGAAGGAATTAATCTGAATTTGTTACATGTGATTAGGAATTAGTTAAATATGGTTAGAATTGTTAGTTACAATCTTTTAAGAGTAGTTCAAGTTGTTAGTAGAGAATATGTTAGCTTTATGATGAGTTTGCAAAATAAACAGTTGTTAATTAGTTACATAAGCATGCTATATAATACAATTGTAGGGATTTTGGTAAGGGGATTCAGATCATCAATAATATAATTCTCAAATATGTTCTCTCTCAATCTCTCTACTTCTTCTTCTTCTTCTTCTTCTCCTCTTCATACTTTGCTTCGCCTTCTTTAATCCTTCTTGTTCAATTGCATTCTTTGTATTGCTGTGGTTATGGAGCTAAAACATAACAGTGGTATCAGAGTGGTCAATCCTCGACCGTAGCTTCTTCTTAAATTCCTCTGTTCTTCGATTCCTCTTTATTTTGTATTTCTTTCCTTCTCTTTTCTGTAATTCTTTTCTCTCTCTTCTTCTTCTTCAGTCTTCTTCTTCTTTACTCTTCGGCACCTATTCTTATTTCCTTTCTCTACTCTTGTTCTTTCTTTTAATTGCAATGGCATCACACGAATCAATTGAGGTAAAAGTTCAATTTCAGATTTTGCAAAAGGAATCTTAAATATCTCAAAAACAGGTCTGATTGCAGAATTTCAAAAACTCCAAATTGTTGAATCAAATGCTGACAGATGCAAAGTTGAGGGAGTTAGAGCAGAAGGAAGGAAGAGTGGGGTTTAGCTCTTCAAGAACAACCATTCAGAATTCACACAAAGAATTTCAATTGAAGAATCAAGATTCTTAGAAGCCATTAGAGCTGGAAATTATAGAGGACCGAATACAATTGTCTCAATTGATGGATTTAGCGAAACAAAAGGAAAAAAAAAAAGCAAGAATTAGAGCCGAAATTCAATCAAAAAGAGATTGAATCAGCCGAAGAAGACCCACCAAAGGAATTAGTTGAAGAAGACCCACAAAAGGAATCAACCGAAGAAGACCCACCAAGAGAATGGGAAAAAGAAGATGGAAAAACACAGCATATGAAAAAAGAGATGCAAAGGAGCAGAAAGTGGAGGTCGAAATTTTGGACAACAAACAACAATTCGTGCAATTGGTTGATTCAGCAAAACAGTTAGATAAAGAGGGAAATTCTTATCTAAAAATGTATGCTGCAAATGATGATTCTTTTGTGCTCATGGAAGGTGCGAATGACAAGCAACCAATGCATTGTGGTTTTGGTATTGGGCCAAAAAAATCAAGGTTGTTGAAGGAAGATGAACTAGAAATAAAGAGACGACAAAGAAAGAAATATAATTTCTGTCAAGGGAGTCCATGTCTTGTAGGTGTTTGTAAAAATACCACAAGCAAAAATAAGCGTAGACAGGAGGCATCAATGAGAAGTAACACAACCTTCATTTCATTCTCTTCTTCGTCATGCACTCAATCATTCACTAGCCATAACAGTAGTGTGTGGCAGATTGGGCCAGATCACATCATACTCATCACAATGGGATCTCACAATCGGGAATTGAAGATCTGGGTCTCAGCCAAAAAAGAGCGATGGCTTGTGCCCAGTAAGGTTGATTTATTTAATTACATTCAGACCTTAGATCTGAAGAGTTCAGTTGAACCTCGAATAGGGGAGGCATTCTTCAATCACGTTGTAGACTTACTTGCAAATGCTAAGAGAAATGATATATATGTTGTGCACTTGAATTATGGTCCTAAACCGACAGCAACCTGCAGGGATTACATATTAGAGTCCACTGTAACCATACTTATTTTGAGTTTAACAGGGACTAGTGATGTTTTACATGGCCAACCTGTTGCTCAAATTTATTGTGTCCAGACTCGGGTCATTCAACTGTATACTTTAGAGTTGTACCAGTGCTTGCCTCCATTGTTGGAGAATATGGGCACAAAGAAGACAGATTCCAACAATTTTCATAATCAAGCTAATGGTGAGGGAGTTGCTGATTTGGACTCATGTGGAAGTAGATCTCAATGTCCTAATATTCCTATGCAAGAGCTGGGTATAACCTCTGATGAGGCATTGAGTTTGGAAGAGATGCCCAAGCGTGCTGTGGTCCTTGGTGGAGGGTACATTGCTGTTAAGTTTGCTTCAATATAGCAAGGCATGGGTGCCACTATGGACCTAGTTTTCAAAAAGGAAATACCATTAAGAGGTTTCAATGATGAAATGAGGGCAGTGATTGCAATAAATTTGAAAGGTAGAGGAATAAATTTGCACCCTATGACAACTTTGACACAGTTGACCAAAACTAAAAATGGGATAAATTTTTACTAATCACGGAGAAGAGTTCTTGGCAGATATTGCACTCTTTGCTACTGTGATGAAGCTGCTTGTTGAAGGTTTTGGTGATTTCGTTTTAGTTTACACATCAGCTTTTGTTGTTACAATTAAAGAGATGGAGTGGGAAATTTGGAGAAAGTAAAGGAAGAAATTTGGTTTTGTCCAAAAAGATTCACTGCCTCCCATTATTAGCAACTTATTTTCTAGTGAAAGTTCTCTAGAGTTGATTTCTCTTTCCACTTGCAAAATTGAAATGACTCTCAATTACAATAATCACCTAAGTTGGAACATGAAAGTCAACAGTTTCTATGGGTTTGGTGGTGAAGGAATGAATTGTTCCATCGATTTTAATAGTCCTAGTTATGACTTTGTGACAGAGATTATAATAATCACATATACAACACAAATCCCGTCGCACTTGTTGGCTTTGTTGATCAATGAACAAAAACGGTCATTGTTGAAGCTGTTCATAAGGGAAGCTTATCTTCAAAAGGAGAAATTATACCTTATCCAGATTCAGTGCATAGATTTTCATCTCTCTTCCTTAAGGATAAGGAAGTTGTCATGAGGAGGGTATTGTTATGACTACAAAGGATTGACATGGATCGAACCAATAAAAGCTGAAAGAATTAATCTGAATCTATTACATGTGATTAGGAATTAGTTAAATATGGTTAGAATTGTTAGTTACAAACTTTTAAGAGTAGTTCAAGTTGTTAGTAGAGAATATGTTAGCTTTATGATGAGTTGGCAAAATAAACAGTTGTCAATTAGTTATATAAGCATGCTATATAATACAATTGTAGGGATTTTGGCAAGGAGATTCAAATCATCAATAATATAATTCTCAAATCTGTTCTCTCGCTCGATCTCTTTCCCTTCTTCTTCTTCTTCTCTTCATACTTTGCTTCTCCTTCTTTAATCCTTCTTGTCCAATTGCATTCTCTGTATTATTGTGGTTATGGAGCTAAAACATAACAAGTGACTTCAAATCTTAATAGTGGTGATTATTATACATATGGAGCTTATTCAAGTTTTGATTCAGCCCCAACTCTAAGCTATGATGCAATTGATTCAACTCCCGCAAGCTAACAACCACCCTTTGAACTATATGCCAAAATGCAAAATACAACCCACAAGATGCAAGAACTTCTTGAAAGCATGAGTCTTCATATAGATAAGTTAGAATGCCACTTTCAAATTCCTACCAAAAAGTCCTCACTTGAACCTCAACCAATTAACAAACAGCCCCAAGTTCAAACACCATCAAATCCACCCTCACAAACACCTATTAATAAGCAACCAGCCTTGGAGTTATGTGTTGAAATTGAGAATTCAGAATAGAGTGATGCCAATAGCCAAGGGAATAGTCACTTTCCTTTAGAAAACCAAAATGAAGAAGAAATGGTGGAGAAAGCTATTGAGGATGAGATGCCCTTTATCCTTGTTCCTGAAATTTCACCACCTAAGGCAAAAGGTGAAAATCGAATTTGCATAATTCAAAAAATTGAAATTGGTAGTATTGAACATATACTTAATAATGATCCTTTTATTAAGCTTCCTACCCCAAAATGTGATTTGTAAGTGATGAAGATTGATAGTTCAAATGACTTTGATTGGAATGGCTTTGATTTATCTAATGTGGATGATGCAACAAATGAGTTTGGATTGAACTCTAAACTGTTTAGTTCTTTAAATGCATACAATGGTGTTTCACTTTTCAGTTTTATAATTTCATCCCTTGAATGCTTATTGAGATATGAAGTTCTAAGAAAGGATTGGAGAAAGAAAAGAAAGCTTTTGAATATGATGAGATTGACCGAAATGCGTATGTAATCTCTCTCGTGCTTATCATTATTTTTATGTTCATTATGATGGATATTTGGAATGCATGGAGATGGCATCATGGACTTCTTTGAGCGGATGGATTGAGGATGTACTTGATTTGGGATACTTGTAATTAAGTTGGGTGTTTTTATACTAACCCTTTGTGTTTAGCTTAGAAGTATGCAGATTTGAAGACAAACCCTTTTGAAGGAGAGGAGGATGATGTATTTCAAGATAGCCAATATCGCACATTCATCTCCCAAGTCCAAAGGAGTTTGGTCATATGTAGAAAACAAGCCCAAAATGAAGACAATCAAACCTTAATCCAAGAAAATGAAATAAAAGAAGAGAAAGCCCAAGGAGGAAATTATTAATTCGGCCCACCAAGGAGAGTTCAAGATGGCAGCCCACTTGTCCAAGGCTCATGACCCATTTCTTCAAGGAATTGGGCTGAACTTAATCATGTAAGAAAATGACAGCCCTACCCTTTTGCTTAAAAACAAATCTGGCCCACTTGGTGATGGATGAAGAAGAGGCCTTAAATGGGCTGTTTTGGGATAGCTTAAGCAACAATGGTCCATTTAATACCTTTCCCACATGAGGGCTTAAGAACAAGGGAGGGAATTCCGAAATTGGGGTGCAAAAAAAGCCAATTTTAAGGGTTTTTTTTTGTTACTTTTGTCTTTTTACCCGATTTGGCAAAACATGGATAAAGCAGTGTTGGATTTTGCCAAATCCGGATTATGACTCTAATTTACTATTAGCTTTTACATTTTATTATATTGTAAAGTCTATATATAAGTTTGTAGGAAAAGGGAAAAATAGACTTGGATGATATATGATCCTTAATTTTATCTTTCCATTTCCATTTTTTTAGTTTTCCTTATTTCATACATTTATTGTTCTTGAAGTTCTTATTTTAGAAATTTCCTCTTTAATGCAATTGTTTTTTCTTACATGTCTTTCATTTGAAAGTTGTTTTCCATTCAAGTCTTTCATTTAAATTAAATTTTCAGATTTCATCAATTGCAATTTTTCTTCCTCTATTTCTTCTTCAAGAACCGAAACTTCATTGTTGGAAACTCTAGTTTTTCTCTCTCCTCAAACACTCGTCCTAAGTCTTACAAATCATCCTCAACCCACATCAAATTCTTTCTATACTCTTCCTATTAGAACTTCATCCTCATAAAAGTTTCTACAAAACCCTAAAACACAAACCCACGAAACCCAACTCCTCCTTCCACAAATTTGAATCTACTACCCAAAACCCTCTTACCAAGAACCCTCTCACCAAGAACCCTTCCTAAAGCCATACAAACACTTCAAATAGTCCATAAATCACCCCCCACAGAATTTCATTGCATTTAGAGTTCATTAACAAATAGAATCAAAAACCAAGCCTAGAGTAAACTTGGTGAGCTCACCCAATCTACCCAAAAACGTGAGTTTTTGCAAATCACTTCTAAAATTCCTAAAACCTATTACAATCCACTCCTAATACTCCCAATAGATGACCAATTAAGTTTGGTTCAATTTGAAATTCATTTGCCCCTTCAATTTGAAGATTGAGTTTACAAACCCTAATTGTTAATTTGGGGATTTTTTTAAATTTTGGTTTGGAAGCTCAAATTGGTTGATTACAAAGCTAATTCATGGTTGGAAAACTTCTCATGGTCTAGACTCCATCAAGTCTCCACAAATCTAAGACAGCACCTTATCCAAACTTATCACAGTGGTGTTTTAGGTGGGCACTCGGGAATTCAGGTAACTTATGTAAGGCTTCAAAAGCACTTTTACTGGCCAGCCATGCTTAAGGAGATCAAGGATTGGATTCAAGGTTGTGATAATTGTGCTAGGTACAAACCTGAGCACTGTGGTTATCCTGGTATGTTACAACCATTGCCTCTCCCGACACAGGCGTAGCAACATATATCAATGGACGTTATTGAGCAATTACCCAAGTTCAAAGGAAAAGACACAGTTTTGGTGGTGGTCTGCAGGTTCAACAAGTATGCTCACTTCATACCCTTGACCCATCGATTTTCTACTCTCACAATGGCTCATGTGTTTTAAAATGAGGTGTTTAGGTTACCTGGGGCTCCTTAATCTATAGTTTCTAACAGAGACAAGATTTTTACTAGGAACTTTTGGAAAGAACTCTTTACTTTGTTGGGCACAACCCTCAACTTTAGCACTGCTTAGCACCCTCAATCAGATGGGCAAATTGAGAGGTTGAATCAGTGCCTTGAGACCTATCTTAGGTGCAGGACACCCCTGCATCCTAAAGATACACCTGCATCCTAAAGCATGGTTTAAGTACTTACTGATATGATCCCAAGTAGAGTCCTGTATATATTAGATTTTGATCAATTTTTATCTAATTAGTTTTAATATAATATATTTATGAGTTGTATAATTATATTAAAATTAAGTATATTAGTGAGTTTTGGACTTATTTTGTATTAATTTATAACCCAAAACTAATTTAGGTTTTTTTTTTATCTTATTTAGAAGCTTATCCTTATTTCGGAAGCTTGCCATGGTTTAAGAAATTTATTCTTAACTAGGAAATTTAAATTAGGGTTTTATATAGCTAAGTCACTATAAATACTTAGCTAAACTCTGTATTAAAAAAAAAAAACTTGAGATTTTGATTAAAATAAACTTTGTGAGAAATTCTCTCAGTTTTTGGTTCTTGCTACAATTATTAGAACTTATCAAAGCTAATCCCTTTGTGGCGTTTTCAATTATACCAAGGTTCTCTAGCACAGGTTGCTAATGGATCAAGGTTTCTTATTTCAAATCTGATTTGGCTTTCCAAGGAGTCGCATATCATGCGTACAGGTGTTGGGTTTCAAAACAAGTCGGTTGGGGTTCGCATCAGTTTGGTATCAGAGCTTAGGCTCTAAATTAGATTTGCTTATCTTTATTTTATCTTGTTATTATGTTTTCTTGTTTTCGTTTCTTTCCGTTTGTTTCCATTCCTTTTCGTTTGCATTCGTTCTTTTTTTTTCGTTTTGTGTCTCTTACTCATTTAAGTCAAAAATTAAAAAAAAAATTACTCGTTTGCGAACCCCAACCAACTTGCCTTGAGATCCAACACCTTTACGCATGATATGCGACCCCTTGGAAAGCCAAATCAGATTTGAAACAAGAAATCTTGACCCAATAGCAACCTGTGCTAGAGAACTTTGGTATAATTGAAGAACGCCACAAAGGGATTAGCTTTGATAAATTCTAATAATTCTAGCAAGAACAAAAAACTAAGAGAATTTCTCACAAAATTTATTTTAATCAAAATCTCAAGTCTTTTTTAATACAGAATTTAGCTAAATATTTATAATGACTTAATTATATGAAAACCCTAATTTAAGTTTCCTAATTAATAATAAACTTCTTAAACCAGGGCAAGCTTCCTAGATAAGGATAAGCTTCTAAATTAGATAAAAATAAAACATAAATTAGTTTTGGGCTATAAACTAATACAAAACAAGCTCAAAACTCACTAATATACTTAATTTTAATATAATTATACAACCCATAAATATGTTATACTAAAACTAATTAGATAAAAATTGATCAAAATCTAATATGTACAGGATCCTACTGGGATCATATCATTCCCTCTTTCTTGAGAAATGATTCGTACTCGAATCATGTGCCATGGTATCATTGAAATTTGAAACTTCTCTTGCAAGTGTCATTCTTCCTTTGTTGGAGAAAACTCGTCCTCTAACTTTGAAGAACTGAAATAGTAAAAACATTACACAAGTTTGCGAACTTTCCTTCTTAATGAAGACTAGCAAATTAAGAGTTTGAAAATTTTGGAAATTTGTTGGAGAAACATCAAAGAAATCATTAGGTAAAACAAAATTCACTACAAAAATATTAAAAATTCCGCATTATTTTTATTTTTGTAGAGAACTAAATCATTCTCCTTTGTTCTATCATCTTCTTCTCCTTCCAAGATTTCTTGATGAGTTTCAATTGCTGGAATTTCTTCACGAATAATTTTTATTGATTGAACCTTATTTTTTTCTTCAATTTTTTTATCCACCCAATCCGATTCACAAGTAGCCTCGATGGGATAAATTATTATGCTTTCTACCACACCACTCTTAATCTTATTTTTAGGTTGCTCCATTAATGACTTTGATGCAGCTTTCTTTCTTTGACATTTAGCTCTTTGTTCTGCTTTCCACCTATCACGCTCTTCGTTAGTTTCCTCAAAAACTCTTTTATAGTATTCCTTAAGCATCTCCTCTTTAGATTTCATTGCTTTCTTTTGTGCAATTGGAGTATTTGGATTTTGCCTCTTTGAGAACGAACCTTCTAACCTCTTCATTCCATCTCTCATCTTTTTAAAGTGCAAGTTTATGACTTGAAAGTGTTTTTCAAAGGCTTCCAATTTAGAGGCAATGTCAATTGCAAGAGTGTTCTTGGTTTTGCTATTCATTGTGATTAGCTGCAAAGATTGTTAGAAAAGTAAAAGAATACCTCATTTCACTCCCTTAGTGTTTCATATTGAGAGCATTCAATTTCACTCGTGTCTTTTTTTTTAAATAACTTATGATAACAAACGGAAAGATACGAAAACAAATAGAAACAGAAAATAAATCAAGGAAAATTATTTTTGTTTTTTTTTTAATTTATGACTTAAATGAGTAAGAGACACAAAACGAAAAAAAAAAAAAAAAAAACGAATGCAAACGAAAAGGAACGGAAACAAACGGAAAGAAACGAAAAAAAGAAAACATAATAACAAGATAAAATAAAGATAGGCAAATCTAATTTAGAGTCTAAGCTCTGATACCAAACTAATGCGAACCCCAATCGACTTGCTCTAAGATCCAACACCTTCACGCATGATATGCGACCCCTTGGAAAGCCAATCAGATTTTAAACAAGAAATCTTGACCCAATAGCAACCTATGCTAGAGAACCTTGGTATAATTGAAGAACGCCACACAGGGATTAGCTTTGATAAGTTATAATGATTCTAGCAAGAACCAAAAACTGAGAGAATTTCTCACAGTTTATTTTAATCAAAATCTCAAGTCTTTTTTAATACAGAGTTTAGCTAAGTATTTATAATGACTTAACTATATGAAAACCTTAATTTAAGTTTCCTAGTTAAGAATAAACTTCTTAAACCAGGGCAAGCTTCCTAGATAAGAATAAGTTTTTAAATAAGATAAAAATAAAACCTAAATTAATTTTGGGCTATAAACTAATACAAAACAGGCTCAAAACTCACTAATATACTTAATTTTAATATAATTATACAACCCATAAATATATTATACTAAAACTAATTAAATAAAGATTGATCAAAATCTAATGTGTACAGGACCCTACTTGATATCATATCACTTACACTTGGCTAAATGGTGGTATAATTCTTCATACCATAGTGCCCTCAAAATGACTCCTTTTGAGGCACTATATGGATATTTACCTCCTTTCCCACCTGTGCTACTGCCAGACTCAAGTAAAGTGCAGGCTGTTGGAGAACTTTTGCAACACAGACAGCAACTATTTGACACTTTAAAGGAAAATTTAGCCACTGCTCAAAATAGAATGAAGCAGCAGCAGGACAAACACAAGATTGAAAGGGAGATTGAAATTGGAGATTGGGTTTTCTTAAAGTTACAGCCCTACAGACAGACATATATAGCCCTCAAACAACATTTGAAGCTCATTGCTAAGTATTATGAGCCTTTTCAAGAGTTGGCAAGGGTTGGCAAAGTGGCCTACAGACTGCAACTACCATCCACTACATCCATCCATCCTGTGTTCCATGTTTCTTCACTGAATAATAAAATAGGGGAACATATTACACCATTGCAGGATTTGCCTACTCAGCAGGAGGATGAACCTATAACAAAACCTGAAAAGTCCTTCAGACTAGAACCATTACAAGGGACAAACATTATGTCTTGCAGGGATTAATCCAATGGAAAAATTTGCCTACTGAGGATGCTACTTAGGAGGACTATTCTTTTGTTAGGGCTCAATTTCCAAACTGTAATCTTTCTTGGGGACAAGAAAGCTCTAAAGGGGAGGATATTGTTACATACTATAGGAAAAAATGGAAAAGTAAATAGGTGATTTGAATTGCTGTGAGTTGAATTGTTGTTAGATAGCTAGATAGTGTTGAGTAGAGTGTGTGAAATTAGAGAATAAATGAGTAACGAGTAGAGGATCCGAGCCTATGGAAGGGAAAGTAGTTAACATATCAATTAGGTGTGTAGTACTACTGTACTATCAGTAACTGAATTACTGATAGTATAAAATGCGACCTGTATAATAGAATGCGGGTATTCATTCATGTCATCAATTAAGAATCATCTTTCTTCTACTGTTTTCTCTCAATTCTAACCCTAATTCTAATTCTCTCTCAATTACTTCTTTCTCTTCTTAATTCTCTTCTGGAAGACCTAAATACCCGACTACTAATTTGTTAAGATTCACCATCTTAACACAACATTGCATATATAGTTCCAAGAACTACCAAGATTTAAGATAATAAATTTAAATAGTATCTAGTAATTCGCTAAATTCTTCCTTGAGCTGATCAAACCCATTTTACAATTAGAACTTATTCCTTTGATCCATCAAGAGAGGAATTAAAAGAAAAAATGAACTTGTTAGAGAGAGAAGAGAGGAACTAAATAGTTTAGATCTAAGACAATGGTCTACAATATCATTTTGAAGAAAACTAATTTCTTATTTATTTTGTAATAAAATGATAATTTTTTGTCAATTTGAAAATAATTGCTTAAATTTTTTTTAACTTGGCATGCCAGAACTTTTATATGAGACATAACTATCAGATACTTTTAACCGCATATTTCTTACCCTTTCTTCATACCAAGTTTATTTTAAGTTCAAAGAGATTATAATCATAAATTGCAGCTGAGGAAAATGATCTACAACAAAAGAAAAAAGTATATGCTACATAGAAAAATACTTCTAGATGCAGATCCCAAAAACAAAAAGTAATTGTCTTTCAAACCAAGTTATAGATGTATAATGCATCAAGGGCAATACCATGTTTGTGAGCAGCATATTCCTTTTCTACAAGGTCCGACAAATATTCAGTGCCAATGATATGATCATAACTGTTCAGAGGAAGCTGTAAAAACTCTAATATGGTCAGCAGAATAAAAAAGATATAACCATTGATGGACACAACATGTACTCACATGGATACACTTAAAAATAGAGGCTTTAAAATTTATGCATAAGTACTTGTTGAAATTCTAAATAAACAAAAGGAGAAATATCTCAAAAGGGACGTGAAGTCAACACAAGTTCATGGAATGCCAAAAATGCAAAACATATTCCAAAGTGGATAGAGCAAGTTTGTAGCTAGTGTCCGCTCGAAAAGGCTGCATTTTTTATGTGGAACATGACATCTAGTAGAAAACAAATTCTATGGAAAATATTTTCTAGAAAATGAAGAACTTTTTACTGTTCATTTTAACATTGAAAATCAACTAGAAATTATTTCTTCACGTTCGAAATACATTGGCAATGATTGAATTTCACTCAATGAAGCAGAAAATTAAATATTTAGGACAAATGAGGAACTATTATTTCCACTTGGTTTTCATTTACTTGAATAAAAGAGTGAATTACATGAGCAATCAGTTAACTGTATAGGCCAATGGCAACCAGTGATGAATTATTGCCAAATTATTAATAATTAAATGGTCATATTATTAATAATTAAATGGTCATATGGCCATCATGGTTCTGTTAATGGAATAAAATTCCCCATCAAAGTCAATAAATGACTTCGCGTTTTCAGTCTTTTAAATGGCTTGGTTTTCCCCCGAGTAGGAAAAAGTTTTCCATAGATAATCCTCCTATGCACTCCAAACTGTGGTTTCCACAAATATTTTTCTTCAAGCAAGATGTTCTAGAAATCCTACACCAAATATGCTAGCTTTTCCCCCTCTCTTGAGCTTGATATCTCCATCTGCACATTCTTAAGCTTCTTATTTCTTTGTTTTCTCATGCGAACTTAGTGTAGTATTAAAAAGTAACCCAAGCAACTAATACACAAATTAGAATAAAAAATGAAAAAGAAGGAAAAACAAGACACGAGGAAATTTACATGGTTCGACAATGAGACTACATCCACAAAGAGCCACCTACGAATTTTCACCATGAAGGACAAGGTTACAAGTGCTATTTATGCATATACTAGAGTTTTCCATTTACAAGTATGAATAGGAGAAATTCATACTCATAGAAGTTACCACCACCACCCCCCCACTGCCCCACACATAATTAGAACTGCACTAAGTTCACAAGCCACCCATTTGCCTGGAGCTTTTAGTGTACAATATTTTCTTTAAATATGAACCACAACCTCACCATATAGGACTACGTCTTCTCATTTGATTTTGTTTCTTGTTTATATGCTTTGTCCATCTCTTTTTGGCAACACTATTTCTAGCATATTTATGCATAAAGCAAAAAAATCTATAGTCCATAATTTTGTATTTGTTTTCTCTTTTATTATCCTTCCTCCATCTATTCATGGTGACACCCTTTATAGCATAATTTTACTCAAAGAAACAAAAATTGTAGTCCATGATTGAGCATTCTAATGACATAAAAAAAGAAGCATGAAGACGAGCACCATGGCATAAAAAGATATAATTGCCTATTTTTTTAAGATCACAATTGAAAATTTGTCCATCCAAAGCACATCTCATTACTTAAGAAGCTCTTTCCCCCTCTTCAATTGGATATAGTGTCTTCAAGAGTTTAGGTTCTATCAGACGACATTCATATATGGTGCTATTTTATTTCCCTTTTGCCCTTCCTCAACCCCTCTTAGGCCATTGAAAAATGTAAGTTCCAAATGTCTATAAACCATTAGAAACACCGCTAACAAATATGGATTACAAGTTCATTTTAGTGCTACATTGCATTATATCCATGATTTTAAATAATAGTCATTTCATAATGCTTCAGGCGTTATGTAACGAATCATTATGTTATTTTCCTTTTCTCTTCAGGCGATTCGCCAATCACCTAGAAAAGGTAGACAAAACGTGTGAAACAACCATTTTTCATGGTTTGTCCAATTAATTACTTAATATCTTGCAAATTTTACGGAATTATTTTTTTGAACTTACATTTATTACATGCTTCTGTTGTTGATTTGAGTGATTTTGCAAATAGCTTTAAAAATTCATGGCAGCGGCAACCAATTCAGAATGATTCAGTCCAATTCAGACTGATTCCGCCACACCATTTCCATTGTTTTGATATTTAAAACCCGGATTATACCCACATGAAATGCAGTGTATAAACAAATATTTAAAGAAAAAGAACATCTTACTTTCCATATGTTAGTGTCAAGATCAACTTCATGTTTGCCTGACATGTCAATAGCATCCACACTCAAGACTGGACAGATTAAATTTCAAAAGTAAAATTAAAAAAGGAGATGTGAATTTGAAACACCTGCTAAAAAGAGCAAAAATGAATTGCTAACCATCACAAGGTAAAGAAGGAAATGTCATATTTATGTGAATTGGAAGAGTTTCTCCACGTGTCAAGTCCACAGACATCTGCCATACATGAGCAACATCAATAAATTTACTTGACTCGTAGAAAAAACAATTTGGTCAACCGGGTCTAGGAACAACTTCACAACAGGGAAACACCATCATGACCTTCCCTAATTACATTGGATACCATTTGAATAGACAACGAAAATAGAGAGATTTTGATAAAAAGAAAAATTCCTCACAAGAGACTATCTCAGAACTATGGTATCCTATCCTATCCTATCCTCCGTTTTTTTTTTTTTTAACAGGTACATGACTGCTCTAAGAAAGCTTCATTTTTGCCACTTAGGTAACACAAGATCAATGCCCCTGCATTTCTCCTTCAATACATCATGAGGCAGTAAAGAGGTAATAAATTGAGACTCACCTGATGAACCGTATACGTGGTAAGATAATATGTCAGCTCGTGCAAGAATAATGTAGCCATTATGACAAGACCGATAATGGAAACTACAAAAGAACACAATGAAAGCAAATGAAATCGGAAAAGCAATAAACTAAAAATACCAGAATAAAGCAAATGTAAAAGAAACACATCCAAATTGACACTCAAAAAGAGAAAAAAACAATAAAGAATCTCTGTACCATTATAAGAGCCACTTAAAAACAAATGTATGCTTTTCTTATATATATATATTACCAAGAGCTCCAGATTGTGTTTTCTGCAACAAATGCTCTTCCGCACGAGGAAACGCATCCAGGCTCTTTATCGCCTGTTTAACTCCCATATTTATATAAACCTTTTTTTTTTTATCTTCCCCAAATACAAAGATCAATTAATTTATCACCTGCACTTAAATTCGTTATGATAACAATAATAATATTCAATCGATTTCTTTTTGGGAAACCAAAATATGAACAAGGCAAACCAAGCGTACCTTAGAGAGGGAGAAGGCGACCCCGAGATTTTTCACACGGAGAGAAGCTCGGTATTGACGAACAAACGTTGTCGTTGAGCGGGTTTTGGTGGACGAACCATTTTGTCTTTTACCACCCTGCAAACTGAAAATAGACCTTCTCTTCGGTCTAAATTTTCTCCAAAGCCCAAACTCCAGCCCACGTACTTTAAGAAATGTGATCCAGTTTCAACTCGAAACTTCTAATTTATTTATTGGAGGACTAATCACCTAAATATTTTAAAATTTTGTGCTTTTTTAAAATTTTATCTCAAATTTTAAATTTTATCTCAAATTTTAAAATTAGTTACAATTATAATCAATTCTCAAAATTAAAAGACTTAATAACCTAGAAAATTCAAAGCTCTGTGTCGTTTTTTAATTTTATAAAAAACTTTAAATTCTGTCAATTTTTATTAATAATTTGAATTTAATACAAAGTCATCCTTAATTTATAGTCTAATAAACAAGATAAATAATATTATTTTTTTGAAAATTATGATAAATTACATTCATTTATATAAATTGTCCTTGTTTAAACAATTATACAAACCAACTTGGCTGGAAAAAGAAATTCTATTTTTTATGCGGAAAAGACTTTTAAATTAAATTTTATAACAAATTAATTTACTATTTTACTTAATAAAAAAATTTTATCTGCATATATATTAAATTATTTTATTATACATGATTTATATAATTATTATAAAATTTATTTTATTAATAATTTATTATATTATTTTAATTTTAAAGAGTGATTTATCTATTCAATCAAAAATGTTATATTAAGTTTAATTTTAAAAGAAAAATTTATTAACTGTATTATTTTTTTTAATAATCAGAAGTGACAAATTTATATTCAAACGTGATTTGAATAAAATCATTTGAAACTGTTTTCAATTATAATGAATTTAAAATGATTTAAACTCAAATATCTTATAAAATTAAAAGTTAATTTCTCATGTATTTTATAAAAATAAATTTTAATTTGAAGGTTAAACGTGACATTAAGTTTATTATATTATTTTCAGTTTTAAAGATTGTAAATTAAACAAAATTTGTATTAAATTCAAATTATTAATAATTTAAAATTTTGGAAAATTTTGAAAAATGATTCAAAGTTCTAAATTTGTAGGGCATTACTCTTTTCAATTTTGAGAGTTGATCATAATTACAACTAATTTTAAAAATTATGAAAAAATTGATAAAATTTAAAATTTTGAACAAAATTAAAAATAACACAAAATTTTAAATTTTTTAAATTATTAGACATTTATTAGAAAAGAATTCCTATATGAAACTTTTAATTTATTATTGAAAAGGACTACTAAGAAATAGAGTCCCACATGGCATGATGATATGATCCATAATGCTATGTGTGATAGAGGAATGCATTGAATGAAGATAATTGAAAAAGGATTTAAAAAATATGAGGTATTGAATCATAACTTTAAAAAACTTCATAAAATCGAGAGGTATTGAATAATGATTTTTAAAAGTTTAAAAAAATTTATAGAAATCAGAGGTATTCAACTACAACTTTTGTAAAGTCTATAAGAATAAATAAGTATTCAAAAGTTATTAACTTTTATAAATAATAGACTTTTGTATATTTTCATTACTCTTTACATAGTATAAATAAAAAAATCTCATAAATTTTCTTTCACTTCCACTTAAAATTTCAGCTGACTTTTTTTTTAAAATATTAAAACGTGAAAAAAAAAAAGACTGATCCATAGATCTATAGAGGTATACAGATATTATTATGAAATTTTCACATTTCAGTGGTAATAATTTTTGAAATTCTCAGTGGTTTTGTTGAAGAGCAATCAATTTTCCATATTTTAGTAGTATGTTGAAGCAAGTAAACCTTCAAATTCAATTTTGATGTTAATATTATATTATCATTAGACGTTTAATATGAAAAAAAAAATGTAAATCAGTTTCAAACAGTTTTTGAAAAATATGTTATACTATATCAATATGTTAATTGCTAATATAATGCTTTATAGTCGTTTATATGATATGTTCTAAAATTTATTAGTTTTTGTTATTGACTCAGTTTTTAATTTTGATAATAGTAAGTGAAACTTGTTTAGCTAGTTTTATTTAATTGGATAATATGTGATATTTTTTTTTAATTACGAAATATAAATTGAGATGCTTGTAGTGTCTTTTATAGTGACGGTTCAGGTTTTGTTGGTAATAAGCCTAAGAGATGATGGTAGGGAGGCATTGGTTCAGTTTGGTTGGTTTAAAATATTGTTATCAAACTAAAACAACTTTTCGGTTTGAAAATTCTCAAACAAAAACCAAATCATCATTATAGTCAAACCATCGGTTTAGTTTCGATTTTGTTCGATTTAAATACTTTCGGTTTGTGGGTTTCAAACCAAATTTTTTTTTTTATAAAATTGTCATTATTTTATTATAAATTTAGGAAAAAATACAGATAAAGTATTGGCAATAATAAAATATCAAAAATAGTTTAATATTGTACAATATAAAACTTGTCTATTTCATTAATTAACTCACCCAAAATTTATATTTTTTTAAAAAAATTAGACTCTTTTTTATTTATTTTTAACTAATGTTCAATTGCTGGTTTTCGATTTCTCCTCCCCTGTTCGGTTCCAGGTAAGTTTGTTTATTAATTATTTATTTTGCTTCTAATGTTTTTTTATTATTTGATTTTTTTTTTTATTTTTTTATTTCTTGATTGCTTGTAACACCAAGTCCTAACCGAGCCTTGTATTGTTAAGGACCTTCGGGAATTTTTGTTTAATTATTTGGAATTTATTTGATGTGTTTATATGTGTGTTTGATTGCTAATTAATTATTTGGAAAAAATAAAATAATGATAATAAAATAAATAAATAAAATAAAATAGCCAAATTGGGTTACAAAAATAATAGAATTTAATTGAAAAAGGAAATAAATAGTAGGGATTTAATTGGAAAATTATAAGGACCCAATTAGAGTAAAAGAGTAGGAGGAAGGAGTTAGTGACATTTTAGCTCATCTTGATTCAATGAATCAAGGTATTGGTACATTCTAATCCTAAGAATGCATATGTAGGACTTAAAGTATGCTTTATGATATTGGATGCACTAGATTGCTTGGCCAATCCCACTAACTATTAATTTAAACAAAATAATTATGCATTTTGTATTTTTACCACCCAAAAACCGTGTGCACCAAAGCAAAAACAAGAGAACTCCTTCTTCTTCCTTGTGTTGTTTTGGCCATTGATGAATTTGTGAAGCTTTTAGAGATTTCTTTTAAGCTTTGGTAGAAGTATTCATCTTACCTCCTCCATTTCTTCAACTAAATTCCAATTTCAAGTTTGGTGGTGACATTGAGAGCTAGGGTTCGGCCATTTACGGGAATTAAGTAGGTGAGTTCAAATTTCTGGTTGGTTAGTAATTTATTTACTTTTGAATGTTGCCTTGGATGCTTGAATGATGGAATTTAATTGTTGGTTGAGAAAATAGCAAAGTGGCCGAATTGATTTGGGGAAATTGGGGAAATTTATTTTTGTGTTTCAATTGAGAAATTAATGATATATATGATGCTAAGTAGATGTAATTAATGGTAATTGAATGATGAATTGTAGATTGAATTTCAATTTTGGAATGAACATGAAACCGAATTGGGAATTAGGGTTTTAGTGTGAAATTTCTTCAATAATTCTGCAATTGAGTGTTTAAATCTTAAATTAACATGGTGAATTGATATTTGAGTGCTTAAATTGGAAGAAATTATGAGGGGGAAGAAAAACCCCTTTGGACCGAATGCTACAATTGGGGAAAAATGGGAATTTGTTTAGTTTTAGTGAAATTAGTTGCTTAGGTGTGTAATTGGTGACTTGAATTAGTTAATTGTAGGTCTAATTGAGGAATTAATGGTTGATTTAGAAAAAAAAACCCCAAAATCGAACCTAATTAGGGCAAACATGGGGATTTTGGTTTGAATTTGTGTAATTAAGTTTAGAATTATTTAATTGGTGTGTTTAATTGTAGAATTGTGAAGTTGAATTAGAAAAGTTTGGATGATTTAGCCCCTTTGGGCCGAATGGAATTGAGCCTAGATTTAGGGTTTATGAGTTAATATGTGTATGCAATTGATAGGTGTATGTGATATGGTTATCTGATAGGTAATTGTAGCATATAGGAAGAGATTGATATGTTTGTTATGAAATTGAAATGTGTTTAGGTCTTTATGACCTATAAAGTTCAAAATGCTTTGACATAAAACCTAGGCTTGAACGTAAGCCCAAACTTGTTTTAATATGTTAATATGTGTATGAATTTGTGTATCGTACAAGGAATTTGAGATTTAAATATTGGTAGCCAAAAATTGGCTTTGGCCAACTGGCCTATATGTGCAAAAAGTGCAAAATTGTCATTTGATAGGAAATGTGATCATTGGTTGTGAATATATGTGAATTTCATGTGTATTGTGTGTATTGTGATGAATGAATCCTTACGGAGAGTAAATATATAATTATAGATGAGCCTCCCGAGGAAGGGATAAG
>CANXYC011771746.1:0-19465 GCA_948193065.1 Aleurites moluccanus
TAACAAAATATTATTATAAATAATTAATTTATAAATTAATAAAAAAAATAACAACACTAATAAATTTAATATTATGTGTGTAAATTATTAATTTTAACTAAACTTTCTAAGATAAATAATTTTAACAACAAAAATATAATACATAAAAAATATTTATTTTAAAATTTAATTATTTAATTAAATAAATTTAATACTATTATGATTTTAATAAAAATACTATTAACTAGTTTTAGGTATTAATTTAAAAAAAAAATTATTTACAAATATTGTGCTAACTGGAACAAAAAAAAATGGAGACATGTACTTTTAAATTAATTTAATAAAAAATAAAAAAATTTAATTTAAAAAATATAAAAAATGTGTTAGACAGTTAGACAGATGCGCTGCATCAGAGAGTACATCTACTGGATGTGTTGCGTCAGACAATACGGATATTGGATGCGCTATTGATATAAACAGGTAATAATAATAGATTTTGTTATAAAATGATACTTTTTTTTTTTTGGGATTATTTTT
This sequence comes from Aleurites moluccanus, assembly GCA_948193065.1. Classification (NCBI taxonomy): domain Eukaryota; kingdom Viridiplantae; phylum Streptophyta; class Magnoliopsida; order Malpighiales; family Euphorbiaceae; genus Aleurites; species Aleurites moluccanus. The sequence goes on from CANXYC011771746.1 coordinate 517, forward strand.
AAGAAAAAAGGCCATTCTCATAACTACTGCTCCACCAATGAATCTCAAACTTGAGTTTTTATATTGCATATAAACCCATGGGTCATCCCTTAAATTACAAAATATGCCATTGCCAAATCGCCAGACTTGGAACAGATATTGAACACAGTTGAATTCTCTATATTGGCATCAACATCAACGAAGAGAAGCAGTAAAAGGAGAAGGGAAACCATCGGAGGCAAGGCTGATGATAGCAGTTATGGGTAAACCCTTTACGGGCACAACCCTTTACGTTGTCAAAAATCAAAATTATACATTTTGTGGTAATAATAGATGATAAAAATCCCATCAAAATAAAATTTGGAGCATTGTCAATGATGATGAGCAGCTTATTGGCAGCTTGGAGAATCTTATCGGGCTCCATAAGATCCACCACTGCTGCTTCTTTGGTGCTCTCATAGATGATTCTTGACAAAAAAAAAAATAAAATAATTTCAATTTCAATCAGCAGAAGTTGAAATAAAGAATCAAATAGAAACTGAGTTCGCTGAACTCACAGGTATGCGTAGTTATTTTCCAAGCAAGGGACATGAAATATCTTCATCTTTACTTGCTGGACTGATGCTTGAAAAAAGAGCATATGGGTTGTTGAAAAGTTAAAAGCTTTGTCATTATTCATTTGGGTGGTGTTTGATTTCTTGGAATTCTGGGTTAGTTACCACTCAATTGTCTCTAACGAAAGGCATTTTCTGGGTGCATTTAGTTGTGTTTTGCATTGGGTTATTTGTGGCCTCCTTGTTTCAGTATGATTCAGATAATGCAATTTCAGATAAATTGTACAGACCTAGATGAAAGAAAGAGTCAAGCGCGTGAGATGAGAACATTTTAGGGCTGATATGGCATTTTTTAACTTAAAATAAGTTAACGTGGAATCTATCTAATTTCCGTCAATTATATATAACGCCAGGAATATCATTATTATAAAATTTAATTTAATAATCACAATCTGCATTAGTTATAAGTCGAGAAATAATGAATGTAATTTACTTCCTAATTCCCTAACCTATTATGATAAATTGATTAAAAGTTATTTTAAAATAAAAATAAAATATAATTAATTAAAAGTAAGATTCATTAACTTGTCCAAATATTTTTTAAAATAAAAAATAAAAAATAATAGTATTTTTTTCTTTTTTATAATTTTTATTTATTATTTTATAATTGATTAATAATAAGATTAGATAAAATAATATTTTAATATAATAGAATATTCGGATTGTTATATTTTTTAAAAATTAAAGAAATTTAATATATTATATTATTTTACTGAAAAAAATAATAATTAATTTTATTTTTTTAATTACCGTTGAAAAAAGACTGTATATATAATAAAATTAAAAATTAGAAGACTCAAGACACTTTTAAAATTAATAACTCAATAGTATAAAATTTAAAAATATTGGTAAAATTCAAAAATATGGTATGTGTTTTGTCTTTTTTAATTTTTACTTAATCTATTTATATAAAAAATTTTAATTTTTAATACATAATTAATTTTTTAATTTCCTCAATACTTACAATTTAATTTAGTGGCTGGTAATTTTTTTTTTTTAACAGCTCCAAAGGCCAAGAAAACATGAAAATGTTTTTAGAAAAACCCCCCAAAAATGAAAATAAAAAGCAAATCGTTGGGTTCTGGAATTCCCACTGTCGGTGGAAGACTCGGGTGGGACAGTAGCCAAGCTTCCAACGCTAAAAAGCCAGCCTGTATAGCATAACCATCGAGCATCTATTCTCCAAACAACTAATATCCACCGTCGATATTTTAAACAGATGCAGTCGATTTAAGCACAAAATGTCATTACTGATTTACAGAAGTTGAAAAGGACATAAGATCTAACACCAGGTTCTTCTCAGTTGGGTTCTTAAGTTGGTTATTAATCTGTTCATTGCCTAATCAGAGGCCAAGAGATCAAGAAACAAGAAACCCAGATAGGAAATGGGGAAGATGAATTGGGTAGTGGTGACACTGGTATTGGCATTGTCGTTGAATTGTGGGCTGCTTGTGAATGGAGATGATTCAGAGAAAACGGTGGTGAAAACTGTGAAAGGGAAGAAGGTGTGTACAAGAGGATGGGAATGCAAGGATTGGTCTGTTTACTGTTGTAATCAGACAATTTCAGATTTCTTCCAGACTTATCAATTTGAGAATCTTTTTTCTAAAAGAAATTCTCCAGTCGCTCATGCTATTGGGTTTTGGGATTATCAATCTTTCATCACTGCTTCTGCCATTTACCAGCCTCTTGGGTTTTGCACCACCGGTGGTAAAATCATGCAGATGAAGGAACTCGCTGCCTTCCTTGGTCACGTTGGCAGCAAAACCTCTTGTTAGTCTTTCTTTTTCCTTTCTGTAATTCTCAATCATTCGCTCTGTCTATATGGGTATTTTGGATCCTTTCTCTAACTCAATTTTAGTAATTAATCTGCTAGAAACTCTTCCATTAAAAAAGAATTGAAATTTGGGATTTGTTTTTTTTTTTTATGTTAAATTATGATAATATCAAGTCATATGATTATGGGTTTTGGGTTTCTATGCTCATATAATCAATTTCAGGTGGCTATGGAGTGGCTACAGGAGGACCATTGGCCTATGGTCTTTGCTACAACAAGGAAATGAGTCCTAGCCAGTCATACTGTGATGACTACTACAAATTTATCTATCCTTGCACTCCTGGTGCAGAATACTATGGTCGTGGTGCCTTGCCAATCTACTGGTATGCTCTATAATTTAATTATTTTTCGTTTTTCTTTGCTGTATTACACTTTTTTGCGCATTGATCTTGCCTATTTTGATTTTAATAGAGTCATAACTTAAGAGATAATCCGGAATTAGGTCAAGGTTCTCAATCCTTCAAATGGTTTTACCAATTAAATTAAAGATCAAAGATAGATGGTGGTGTTTTTCATTATGAAATATTTTAATAAAAGATCATAGAAATTGGTTGTTATAGGAACTACAACTATGGAGCTGCTGGGGAAGCTCTGAAGGAGAATTTGTTGGATCATCCTGAGTACATAGAGCAAAATGCTACCCTTGCCTTCCAAGCTGCAATTTGGAGGTGGATGACCCCAATGAAGAAATCACAACCCTCAGCTCATGATGTTTTTGTTGGCAAGTGGAAACCCACCAAGAATGATACTTTGGCCAAGCGGGTTCCTGGTTTTGGTACCACAATGAATATTCTCTATGGGGATCTTGTCTGCGGCCAGGGTGATATTGATGGAATGAACAACATTATCTCGCACTATCTGTATTACCTTGACTTGATGGGTATAGGCAGAGAAGAGGCAGGGCCCCATGAATATCTCGCTTGTGCAGAGCAGGTTGCTTTCAATCCATCCAATTCCAATCCTTCTACAAGTTCTTGAGTGTCTGAATGCTGCTTTAGTCAACTCGTTCTTATGTTGCTGATCCCGTGAATGAAGTATGTGGCAGCTAAGATTACAAGAATTTTTTCAGCTTTATAATGTTTGTGGGAGCTAAATTACTTGGAACGATATACAATAAGGATTGATTGTATGCATTTGTAGATTTTTCAATTCATTGTTTAAAATCTTTACTGTAAGTGGTTATGCACTACGTACTGTACGTAATATTTTGTTATTTGGTGTTTCAATTGCAGACATACCTAAAGTAAATGTAGTTACTGTTTCATCCAACTTCTCTTCTCTCACCTTCTTACGTTTTCCTCCATTTTTGGTGCATGGGGGCTGCACTTTTTGGCTCCCACCATTCAAAATATGTGGCATTCCTAGCTCACTCCAACCTACTCTGTTATTTATATTCTGGTGTCTGAATATTTTTATGCTCATTGATCCTTGTATTTGCATCTGATGATTTTTTTTTTTTGTTTCTTTTGTTAGATATTTCAAATAACAGTAGGAGGGATTATCCTATTTATGGGTTGCAATGGTCTATGCTTCTCTCTGAACTTTTTGTGATCTATACTTCTCTAACTTTGTCTTCTTTTGTTTTCTTCGTACTCCTTTTAAACTCTTTATCTCTTGGTAGGAGTGGAAGCTAAACCAATCAAACAAGAGTGGAAGCTAAACCAATCAAACTGAATTGAATCGATCAAATTGAAATCGACAGTTATTTAGTTTGGTTTCAATTTAAAAAATAAAACAAATTGAAGAATCAGTTTGATTTGTAAATTGCTGTATTTTTTTTTATTTTAAACTGAACTGAATCGAAATTATATATATATATATATATATATATATATATATATATATATTTATATTATTTTTTACTATTATTATAATTACATATGTTTGATATTATTTTATATACACCCGCATTTTTTTAACATAGTATTAATTTAACATTTTTTAAAAATAACTATTCATAAAAATTAATAAAATATAAATAAAAAAGAATTTAATTCTTGAGAAATAAGATAATTTTTGAATTGTTAATTAATAAAATAAATAAGTTTTTATTATATATTGAATTATTTTTAAATTTTTTTTTTATCACCGTTACTTTATTAATATTAAAATTTATAATAAAATAATGATGATTTATAAAAAAAATATTTTTATTTGAAATCGATAAATCGAAAGTGATCAATTAAATTTAATTAAATCGAACTAAAATAGATAATTTGACTATAATAGTAATTGATTTAATTTAAAAAAAATTTAAATCGAAAAAATTAATTTATTTTAATAAATATTTTTCAAATCAATTAAATCAAATCAACATCACTCTATCTTTTACAGGCAGGAAAAGATTGCTTGTATCAAATGCAACACCACCGCGAAAGATTTCCACTAAAAACGATACTTTGGCCGATGTTTTCGTGCCAAAGGGATCACCAAGTCAGTGAACATGGTTAAACATGTAGAAATTATTAAGGATGCATCAAGGGGATTCTCGCAAGAATCCCTTCGATGGGCACTTGACCATGTCATTCAAACTCACCGTACCATCACCCTTCTTGGTGTCATGCCATGGGTCCCCCCCCGCATGTAAGCTCATCTTCTTACTCTTCAATTACGTGTTTGCCATAATTAAAGCACCAACTTTTTGTTAGTACAATTGTTCCTTCATATTTTCTTTGGCTGAATACATAAATTGACATCTGAACTTCTTGCTAAGAGTATCATGCAAGAACATGGTTAGATGTTTGGATATTTGATCGCGTGAAATGTAGGAGCGAATGGAAGAGTTATCAGACGGTTCGAGGGATAATAGAGCAATGCAAGCAAAAAGGGGTCGGTTATCTATTTTCACCAAATAATTAGAAAAAACGCGTTGATTTCTGTGATTATATTATACCAAAAGCTACATGAACTGCTTGCATAGGTGGTTCCTTGCATAAAACTGGCCTTCGGGCACCCCCCTGAAGCTAGTGGTTCTTGAGCAGACAACAGATTTTCATGCTACCTTAGTGGTTCTGGACAGGTGCAGATATTTTTCTAACATCTACCAAAGAAAATAATTTCGTTTTAAAATTCCAATGGTTGATGACTAGAAAAATTGCCATGCTCAATTCGTATGGAATTCTTGAGTACACGAGACCATTCTCATGTATTATGATACCCAATTTGTATCGTAAGATCTTCATGTGATAGAGGTCCACATAAACTTGGTCCAAATAAGAATCTCTTATATTGTATTTAATTAACTTAAATTCTTACAATTAAATGTGATTGTGATAGGCATCTCAGAAAAAACAAAGCATTATTTGCACAGAGATTGCCAAGCAGCGCAATGATAATGAAAAGTGATGGAGACGTTGACATGCTCAATATCAAGTCATCGATGGATTTGCCACCAGCAGAATCTCTAGCAACTGAAATATCTACTCAGGTTATTCTCTATGAAGCTTTGTCTCAACTTCTGAAGTAAACAAGGATGGAGAGTTGGAAATTTAAGTATCAGACTCAATCTTTTGTTGCAGGAGGATAATGTCTTTAGACGCCAATGTAGGTGCAAACTCTTCTGTAATTTACTGTTCAGTTGTCTAATAAGCTACATGTAAGAGCTTCTCATCTATTAATTTTGGAGCAGAATTAACTTCTAATTTCAAATCTATAGAGAAATGGTAAAAATAGAAAACTATGCCCGCAATACAAGAAAAAAATGTGCTTAACTACCAAAAATGTTTGAAGATCGTCAATTTTTGCAATGTCATTAGTAACTTTTAATTAAAGCAACTTCCATCTATGCTAACGCTGACATTAACCCATCCATGCATAGATAGCTCTTTCTTGTCACCAAAATTTTTCATTTTCAAACAGGGTCTCTTCCGAGGAATACATTTTAGAGCCAAATAACATTAACTTTCTTGTAAAGCCTTCATCAAGTACAATCGGGTGAAGCTCTGGCCAGCAACCCTGCAAAGTTACGGGGCACAGGAAAAAAAAGTGAAAATGAAGAACAAGTGTCTTAAAAGCAGATAGGGGTAACAGGAATTTCATTCATGATACATCATCCACAGCCAAAACTTCCTCTTTGGAGTAAACAAAAACCTTTTTAACGAACTAAAAAAATTAACACTATCCAGCAACTGGTATTACCTCATTCCAAATAAAGATACATAGAGTTCCACTATCATACTATAATATACCAATACACCAAGGACAACTATACGAGCAAATACTTGCAGAAAATCTAGAGACAAAAAGATCCAGCACATCTATTTCATGTTTCTGATTTTCCTTATTGCCAACATGATTTAAGAAGAAATTTGAGAATCCTACCAATATAAAAGTATATTTTACAAACTATATATAGTGAGAGAGCAATGCATTTTATTGTTCATAAACCCAGACACATCAAAAAATACACTTCATCAGAAATTGAATTTTACAGAAACATGTTCAAGCCTGTTAGCCTAACAAGGAAATAACTAGAAAATCCCAGATGATAATACTATATTTAAAATCTTCCACGGTAGTGAAAATGAAAAGAATTTAAAATAATCCATTGTTAGACAATATATATGTATCTTCTTTGAAAAAATAGATGGCATGAAAGAATACAATTTCTCCTGTCTTTCAGATCCATAACATACCCGTTAATTTGGTTGCAAAAATTAGAAATTTGATTGGTTACAAGGAAGCTATCCAACCGTGATGGCTCAGGGATTGGCTTAAAGATTGGGTTCGAAGGATCCTCCTCAGGTAAAGGCTCCTCTCCTGCAGCTTTACGTGCCATGTTCTCTGATCTACACACATAGTATAATATCGAAACTCTTTTTACTTAAAATTCTCTATACAAAAAAGTTTATATTAATATACTTTATATAACTTCTGTTTGATATCATGTAAGTATTTTATACTTGGTATTTAAAAGTTTCATTTTCTCATTATACTGCTCATACATTATCAAAAAACTAGTTAAAAACTTGTGCTTAGCGCAGTTTGATATTCAAAATTTTTTTAATTAATTTCTATATCGTACAAAAATAAAGATATATAAATATTATTATATACTTTATATAAATAACTGTTATTGTTTTAATAAATTTTTTAGTCGGTCTCTCCATCAATATTTTTATAATAATATAAAAATTTAGATTATCAATCACAAAATTCAATGAAAAAATAGAGTTATGGGAGAATATAAAAATGAAAGCAATTAACGTGTATCAAAAATATTATCCTATCTCATTTATTTATTTATTTTGCTTATAGTGTTATTTTTATTTTTATTTTTTACTTGCTTTGTTCAAATAAAGTTATCATACGTAAAAGTAAAAAACAAAAAAAGAAACTCTTAAGTTTTCATATTAAATACCCTACTAATTACCTAATATTTATTTCTAATCATTTGCTAAATTATATAAAAAATTCAAAAATTTATAAAAAAAAATAAAATAAATGAGATGGTGAGCATAGAGAGTTTCAAAAATTCACTATGCTCCAGCTTTTATATACATATAATAGATTCAGCTAAACTTGCATAATGCACAACTTCCAAGTAGTATGCTTTTCATTATCAGTCCCTTCACTGTCATTCCACCTATTTTGTTCTCAAATCAAGACCTATGCCAATTATGTATTTTAAATTAAGAATGTCCTCAAGGGCCAAAAAGTTCTTGTTTAAGTACACTCTACCTTCTCTTCTGAAGCCATGCTTGCTGCTGAGCTTGCTGACGGGAAAGGTTCCTATAGTAAAATTGAAACTGCAAAAGAAAGCATTTTTTAGATGGTAACAGGCCATCAAAACCTGGAACATCAGGAAAGATAGAGACAAACCTTCTGCTGTTCAATTGACAATTCATCCATGCATTCAACCAAAAATTCAACATTTCTCTCCAGAAATGGATTGCTTGATAATTGCAAACGATCATAATCACACTAATACAAGAAACCAAATGAGAATATTAAAATAAAGTAAAAAAGAAGCAGCATTTACCAATAAAGTCTGTCAAAAATAGTCTATATTACCTGAGTGACAGGTGAATCAGCTTCTAGCTCAGTCATAAAAGCGCTGATAAGGGCAGAATTCGAAACTTTGATCTGTGATTACAACAAAGAGCATATTTATCTAAAATGCAAATCATGCAATCTTTTTCAGTACATTGAAACATGTTATGGTTAACAAGGTAAAGACAGTGCTGAACTATTCTTTGCAAAAAGGAAAATACAGGATGACTTTAGAAGCTTACAGGAATCTCCTCAAAAATATCAACCCATGACAAGTTTCTCTCTCTCAACCTATTGGAGCAAATGAGACGTAAAAATGGGATCACATTATACAGTTCACTAATACAAAACTAAATTAGGAACAAGAAATATCCTTACTTCTCGCCAGTAAAATTATTATTGCGGTACAAATCCATGAAAGCATCAGAAAGCTTCAAGGCCTTGAGAGCTAAGACACCCTGATTGGATCTTGAAGGATCATAAATTATACACACACATCGGCTAATATTTTCCTGCAATCACCAATATATATTCATGTATAAATAAAAAATGAAGTTGCATCCACTTTAGACAAATCAAACAATGAATATGGAAGCAAAGATATAAAACAAAATGCATATGAATTTAAATTCAGAATGAAATTTTAGCTCTATTAAAAACTAGAATCCAAATTAAATGCTCAAATCCACCTTGGCCAAAGTGTTTGGTCAAATATTTGATAGAAGCTATTTTCAATCACAGTAGTTATAAATGCTGAATTAGCAAGTCTACTTTGGGCAGTATGAGTAAACTGAATTTTCATCGAAGGAGAGAACATAAGCTCAAAAGAATTTATTGGAGGTTGGCAATGAGTTGACATCTACAACTTCATGATTAGACATCAACTTCACTAAAAGGTTCATTTGGGACAAGGAATTGAAATTGAAATTGAAATTTTCAATGCCATTCTCTAGAATTAGAATTGTGTTAGAATTGTAATTTCAACATTTGTTTCATACAAAAAATTAAAATTGAATAAAAATTAGTGGCGGTGGCAATAATGGTGGACCATCAATGTCAGCGGTGGCGGTGGGGCTGGTAGCAGACCGCTGGCGGTGGGGCTGGTAGCAGACCGCTGGCGGTGGGGCTGGTGGACCTCCTACGCCAGCGGTGGCGGACCATCTCAATCAACGGTAGCAGTGGCAGTAGGCGTCGGTGGCAGACCATCGTCGCCGACAGTGGCAGTGGTGTTGGAGGTGGGGAGAGAGTGGCACTAGTGGTTATAGAATTATAATTCTTCTGGGTTGAGAATGAAATTGTGAAATTGTTTTCCTAATTATATTACAATTCCATAAAATTTTGGATAAAATTCTAATTCTAGGTGTGCTGCCAAACGTTGGAATTGGACCCTTCAATTTCAATCCCAATTCCAAGCTCTCCAAACAGACTCTAAAAGTTTACATTAAAGTTGAAGCCAAGGTTCCAGACATGGAGGGAGATACAAGAGTTCAAGATAACATTAACCAAGATTGCAAATTTGCTACATCTCATAAAGCACAAAAAGTAGTGGATAGGGGAAAAAAGGAAAATAAGAAAAAGTAAATTTATGCAGCTTTAAAAATTCCTTTTCCCCTATCAAATTTCAGTGACAAGAAGTTTTCTTGTGCTATTATTATTTCCTAAAAAGTCAAATAAGTAAAGAACTTTAAAATCAAGGGACAACAAGTTTGACAAGTTTATGATTAAAAAGAAGTTCATCCAAGCAGCCTTATGAATTTCATACCCCACTGCCTTATTACAATGATAAGAAATTTTACAGTGTGATCATTGCTTTGCTTCCAACCAAGGAAGTCAGGTAGCAAGGCCTTTAAAATCAACATGGAAAAGCTCAGCCAAGCCTTTTCTAAGGGAGATGCAGTCATAGAAAACAAATTTAGCTCTAAAATTCCATTAAAATTTCAATTTTGGTCAATTAGGACTATGTCTTGCTTGGAACTTCCTGCATGCTTGATATAAGCAAAATTTATGTTATTTGTTTCAGTGCAATTCAAATTAGATCAGGTGTTATATACCATTTAATATATTTTGATGAGCTTGGTCAAGTCTAGAAGCTTTTAGTCTTTGCTTAGGTTTCAAATTACACTTTATAATAATTTATCTTCAGGATGAGTTTAATTTCTAACCATCATATCTCTGAACATCTAAAGACACCAGCACCATTATGGAAGTATTCATGGATTTTCTGAACACTGATAAAATGCCTTGAACTAATTCAAGTGGATTTATCAATTATATTAATTCATAGGACAACCTCCCACTGTTGCTAATATGACAAATTGTAGATCTAGGAACAGCAAGATAGTTGCATTCATCTTTTAGCAATTTCTAGTTCAGTCGCTCAATTTACGGATGGATAAAGAATCTACATTATGTCACTAAATTGATACACAAGGTGGAATCTCATGTTTGAACTGCAACTTCAAAGCCTGGTTAAATGATCTAAAAAAGATGCTGCAGAATACTTGATAACCAATTTCATTCAAATGGATTTTGGAACAGCTACAAACTAACCATACCTTACACCACTAATGCAAATAGCTCAAAAGGGTTATAAACAATTTTCAAAAACATAGTAACTAATCTAGTGCTCTTATGTACCACAACTTAAACCTACTTTAAAATTCCACTAAATCACAGGTAACTAAGGTTAACTTGATAGAGAAAAAATATTTTCCATTCCTTCTCTGTTTCTCATATACCTTCTTAAATTCCCAGTCAAAAATATTAAGCAGAGAGAAAATTGTGCTAAGGATGCAGAAAACAATAAAATCATAAGCATGCCATATTGTGGAGGAAAAAAGGGATCAAAACCCAATACCTGGTAATTCATAAAGGTCTCAATCAATTCCACAGTCTGGAAAGAACCTAATAATGTTGACTGATACCTGAAAAAGAAAGAATAATGAATTACAGATTGAACCAGTATGTTTTCTTATACACATATACTAGATAGAATACTGGATCAGTGACAAGAATACAAGTTCATGTATCAGAACAAATGCACAATTTTAGCCTCTAGAAGAATCGGTTTATGATGCAGAAAAATGTTACGTTATACAAAAACGTTAAGTGAAAAGGGTAAAAGATTCATATAATGATTACAGATAAATGGAAAGAGATACAATATAGTGTGAAAGTGAGACTTGAGATGTAAGCTTTTATATTTAAAAAAAAAACATTGATATAATAATGATGGATAGCAAAAGAACATTACCCAGAAAATACAATCATAATAATGAATACTTGCTTTAGTTGATAAAGATAGACATGCAAGCCTAAGTTACACAGGTCACTGAAATAATCAAATTAGTTGACAGTAATACAAATTAAACGAATGGAAAAATCCACTGTGTAAAAAGGAAAACCTACCAGACAAACCAAAAATATATTATTAAAACATAAAAATAGAGACTCCAAGCAACATGTTCATTGCATAAAATAAAAAAAAACTATGAAGAGCAAATTCTTATTCAAAAAGTCATTCTCAGTATTCTAATGTCCGTTTGTTTTGTTAAGCAAGTCACCTCCAAGTTGAAACTCCAATCAAGGCATAAAACCACAATATAAACATTCTGTCTTGATACCCCAATAAGCTTAGAGGGGCCAAAAAATCAGCAGAAAGACATATGAGTTCAACCAAGATTTGTTATTAATTAAAACATAAAGTTATTGTACCCTTTATCCCAACAACAAGGATATTAACAAAAACATGCAATCACGGATTTATTTTCCAGTCAATGTTGAAGTTGAACAACAACCAGAAAACAACCATGCTTAACATCTACATGAACACATAGGCTCAGAAACTTTTATATGAGAGGATGAAATTGTTCTTCAGAGAATATAAAACTGATCTATATGGGTGAGCGTATTTGGCTCCAAAGCATTGACAGCCCTAAAGTTTCATCTCATTAAATGGGTAAAGGACAAATTTAAAGGTTAGTCATGAGTTGATTTCCCTCTACTACCAAAATTAAAAACAAGATGTTTTCATTTATGCAAAATAAAGGAACACGAAAACAAATGACTACTAAAACATGGGTAGCACCAACCAAACCAAAGAGCTAATAAAGATTTTTCATGCGCAATCCAACAAAATTAGGAACATGGAGTCAATAAATCAAACTCACCATCCAACAGTGTTATTGTCAACATTAACCTCCCTCAAGCATCTCATCATTTCAAGCTGGTAATTGGCACCATCAGCTTCAATCTCCTCATCCTCCTCACGAATCTGCATATAGAGTTACAGAAAGAATTGAGATAAAGATATATATACAATTGTAATCATTATTAACCAAAAGAACAAGAAGAAGATTTTATAATAATACCGGGAAAGGGAAACAGTTGGTGACTTCAAGAACGCTACCAACATCCAACCCAAGAAGTTGGCCAGTGACCAAAGCCGGAGAAAACTCCTTGCAATGTTTGATTATTTTCAAAATAACCTGTTCATTTTCAAAATTACAATAAGATCTTTTAGGGTACTTATTAAAAGTTTGATAGAAACAATTACTAAAAAGAAAAAGGGAAAGAAAGGGAGTACCAGTCCCTCGATCTGAACAACTCGAAGAGGGGGAGCAACCTCCTCTGTTGCAGCTACCTGAAGGAACGATCTTGCCATTGCTGAAAAAACCAAGAAATATGAACTTCTTACACAAATGTAATGCCTACATAAAAAGTTATATATGGAAACAAAAAGAGGATCGAAACCATACCTGCCATCGCTGTCAATGCTCTTGTAAGGTCGGCGATCGCCAGTAGAATAACAGAGGCAGTTGAGTGAGATAGGATGAAACGGAGAGGAAGACGAGGAGCGCCAGATGAGAGAGAGAGAATGAGAAGTTAGACTTTAGGTTTTGGGTGATTATTATTCAAAACCACGCCGTTTTATAGGAAGTAATTAATCAGTCAAAGGAGACAAACTCGTCGTTTCGACTTGAACCTGAAATGTCTTACCATTGAATGTAAATTTCGCTTATGGGTGAGCATTTGGTGGTGGGCTCAAATCAACTGAATTTTAAAAGAATGAAAATCGAATATAAAATTTAGAAAATTAAACCAAATCAATTTGTGAAGGGCAAAATATTTTAATTCGGTTAATTCGATTTTTAATAATATATATAATTCAGTTAAATCAATTATTTTAAATTTTTAATAAAATCAAATTGAGTAGAATAGATCAAAATTTATAAAAATTTAAACCAAATAAAACTAAATTTGGAAAATAACTGAACTAAATAAATCTAATTAAATTTAATTGGATTTGATTTTCAATTTTATTATTTTTTTTACTCACCCTAGTTGTGCTCCAAATTTGCAGCTTTTTGTAATTATATTTTATTTTATAAAATTTAACTATTATACTTCAATTTTAAAAAAAATTGCAATTGTATCCTGAAGAGGAATTGGGGATTCCAAGTAGACAAATTCATCTTAGCAGGCATGCTAGTTGAATGTCAATAAAAAAATAAAAATAAAAAAAGGGAAAGGAGGTAGGATCCACTTATTTCTCTCCCTCTCTCTCACTAATTGTCTTCTATTATATTTCTTTTCTCTCTTTTTCATTGTTGCTCTCTACTCTCTCTTTTATCTCTCCTTCTTTATTTCTCTAATTTTCTGCAACTAAAAAATAAAATATGTCAATTCAAAAAATCTTAATTTGAATTATTAGAATTAATTATCTTTGATGGTTTTAATTAGGTTCTTTGACTTAATTTTATCGCTGTCGGAATTAAGGTTTAATGCAAGAAAAATAACATAATAATTTATATGTAGGTGATTGGCTTCATCAACTCAAATTAGAGGTCTAATATATAGGTTGTCGAAGTCGTCAATCAAGAGTAAATATATAGATTGCAATAACAATACAAGTGAATATTTAGACTCTATTTGTTTTGCATAAATATTTTATATATTTTCTAATGTTCGGAATGCTATAAAAAATTCAATGAAAAATTAAGTCATTTTTAAGGAAAATGATTTCTCTTTTCAAATAACAAAATGCAGAGATATTTTAATATAATTTTAGAAAAATATGAACAATTTAGTATAATTTTAAAAACACATGAATGATTTAGTATAGTTTAAAAAAATGCAGGAACGTCAGTGTAATTAATCCTTAATAGAATGGGGAACCCATTTAATTACTACTGCCAACTCCTTTAAACAAAAGAGATAAAGTATTTCCATGATGTTTGACAAAACTAAAAACAATAAAGAGAAATAATTGACTATGTGCATGAATATCACATAATAACAAATAAATCTGCTGAGGGTCTAAAACTCTCTTATGACTATGGTTGATGACAAAAATACAATCACTCTCCACTTGCATAGAAGGATAGCATAGGGGATCAACTCTTTCTATAACAAATAAGATGACATAAACTTCATCTAGAGTAGGATCACTTTCACCATCAAAAGACTAACACTAGGATGCCAAAACATTATCATTGGAAGTACGCAAATACAAAAGCAAAACACTACCATTAGAAGTGAGGCAATACAAAAGCAATACCAATTTTATTGTGTAAGGAGTCCACAACTGCATTAGTATTTAAGTTCACCATACCTACAACCAATGGAGTCCAAGATTAAAGGACCTTGTGATGATGACATTTGATGTAATCTATACTCTTCCAAAAAAAAACTTGTAGCACACTGAATTATGTTGCCATGATCGCGGATGGCATTATCGTGCACTAGCTTATTACAAATATCCTATAGTGCCTATAACAAGACTAGAATACATTCCAAATCATCTAGTTCTAACTCTACACATACAAGAACTAGCCACTCAAATAAACTATTGACTTAGTGCACATCAAATTGTAAACCCAAACATGACACTAACCAAAATTATTGCATGAATTTACTTGCAACACCATAAGATACACAGTGTTCATGGTCACTCCATGCCACACTAGGTTCTCATGATAGGGGAGATAGTCACTTACAACCCTCTAAGCAAATTCCATTACACGAGGAGGAAAATGCAAATGCCAAAATTTACCCCAAATATGAGAATGCTAACTTGAAGTAGATGTGGCTAGAAAATGATATCTATAACATCTCTATGACTAAGGCATATATTCAAAATTGTTTGGCTTTCCATAGTTGAAAAGTTGTTGCGAATAAGTTTTTCATCTATGGACGTAATCTAGATCATGGAAAATATGAATTATTCTATCATCGCTAACTTGCCACCGAAAATCAGCCTCTATAACCCATTTAGCATCCATGAAGCCTCAGCAAGTATAAGATTGTGAATACCTAAGAGAGGCTTGCAAAAAGTTATGCTGTGAAAAATACTTGTTTTTCAAAATTTGGGAATAAAAAGATTCATACTTGAAAATAAACCTCCACCCTTGCTTGGATAGAAAAGCAAAATCAAAAGTTTGAAACAATAAAAACCCTAGCAGTCCATCCTTTTTGGATTTCCACATTCTAATACTAGAGGCCTAATAAATTACTTTGTCCTTATTTCCAGAACTTTAATATAATCGATTTATCATACTTTGAATATCATTACATAAAAAAAAAAGTAACCAAAAGTAACTTATTAGATAATTTGAATTTGATTGAACCACAAATTTTAGGAGTACCTTTTTATTGGAACAAGACAAAAACTTTTCCTTCCAACTATTTACTTTTTGTCCACACCTTGTCTTTGACATAGTTAAAAATTTGGCGCTTAGATCGTCCACCATAACTGGCAATCTAAGATATTTAAAATGAGATTCTATCATAATGATTCCTAAGGATTGTTGTAGAGAAGAAATGCAAGCAGATGCCTTGACATTACTGCTAAAGCACACCTTAAATTTATCAAGAATAACCTATTATCTTGAAGATGCTTCATACAATTACAAAATATGAGATTATTTGGCGTTCTAAATAATTAACTCATATATTAAATATATGAATGAAAAAATAAAATTTAAGAGAATTTGATAGTAAAGTATATATTTTCTAAAGAAAAAAATGTATGAAGTATAAATTTAAGAAACAAATTTTTAAAGGAGCTAGTGTGTATATTTTTGAAAAATTACATAAAAATTATGGGTAAAAAGAAATTTGGGTAGCAATGTATATATTTTTGAATAAAAATACATAGAAATTATGGTAAAAAATTAAACGAAAAAATATAAAAAGCATCATGTGATTTGGGCGTTTTATTATTAGGCATATGTGATTTTTTTTTTTTATACAAAATAGGGCTTATATTATTGTTCATTAGCTCAGAAAATACAAAAACACTAATGACATTAAAAGACGCTAATGTGACACTAACATGAAGAATTCATAATATTTTAATATTAATTTATCTATTTTTATGAATCCCATTAAATTGCTTAAAATTTTAAAATAAAATAAGAATTTTTTTTACCTATTCATTTTTTTAATTTAACATATTATTATTATTATTATTAGGGTTAATTATAAAAAAAATTTATGAACTTTCACGAAAATTATAATTTTTGTAGAATATTTTAATTTTGGCAAATTAAATAAAAAACTGTTGCGACTTTGCGATACTGCAAATATACAGATCATGTGGCAAGTAATAATGATGAGTAAGTATCGTTCTCACGAGGAAGGAAATATCAACGAATCACTCCTAATTATTGTTATTATTTGGAAAAAAAATAAAGTTGGGTGAATTTTCGTAAACAAATTAAAGTAAAAGTAAGAGAATAAATTTAAAAGAGAAAATACTATTTATAAAAATTAGGGTTAAGATTTCATCAATAGGCCATTATCAAATCCTAACGTTCTCCTTAATTAGATTCAATTATTTAGGATTAATAACCAGGTTTCCCAAAATTATGTTATATTACAAATATTTATGCTAAATTTAAGTCTACTCTCGTGATTTTAAGACATTAACATAAACTCATTAAGTTTTATGAACAACCCTTACAAGGATCATAAAGGAGTATCCTTACCTCTAAACAACACGTTCCTCTAAGCAACATGTTCTCTAAATCTATTAATTTCACGAACCAATTTTATGTTTCAACTCTCGGTACTTCACATAAAATCATTAATTTAACAAAATCAATGGCCAGTTAATCTCACTATTTTAAAAGCCTAAAATTAATAGATTAATCCTAAGTAATCTTCTCTAATTAATTCAAACGTCAAAATCCAACAATCAACCTAACGAATCCATCTCAACCCTGAAAGGGTGTTTAACTACTCATAATGAAAATCGAAAGGAAAATAATTAAATTTAACAATCCAAATATCATCTCAACAAGAATTATAAATAAATAAATGATGAAATGTTATAAATAAAATAATCCTTACAAATACTGAATGAAAGAAAAAAACAGGTCCTGAAATAAAATCTGCACAAATCTCAAATCTCCAAGGAAAAATCACAGAAATTCAACTCCTCTGTTCTTAATGAAAATCCTAGCGATGGCTAATGTTCTCCGAAATTCCCATCCCCCCCAACTTGGAAGTTTAGGGCGTCTATTTATAGTCAAAAAGTATGTTTGGATACAAAAAACCCTCAAATTTCCTCGAAAATCGGGTCTTAATCCTTAAAAGCTGGGTCTTGATTAATCGGTTAGCGTGTGAATAAATTGTATCAGTGCTAACCTGATCCTTTTATAAATAATCGGGTTTTGCTTCAAGGTAATCGTGTCATCCGGTTATAGAGTCTGTGCTTGCAGTCGCCTATGCCAAATTTGCCGATTTATCTTTCCTGCGATTTAGCTGATCTTTGCTTAGCTTATAGCGGTCCAACTCTCCTTTCATCATATCCAAGCCAATTTCTCTTGCCGAAATTCGATCTGCACACAAAAACTAAGACTTGGGATGCTATTTATCCTTGTTAGAAATTTATTTACTAGACACAAATATTATTCCAGATTTCTAAATTAATTAATAACAATTAAGAGAAATTATTGCTAAAACTAAAATTCTCTTACCTAGTACTTAAATTCAACTAATACTTAATTTAACTGGCTAAAATGGGTTAAAAGGAATTAAAATAAGTATGAATTATTTAATATTGTTCCTAATTAAATAGATAAAATATCAACCTAACAAATACCCCCACACTTGAACTTTTGCTCGTCCTCGAGCAACAAAATAATTTAGCGAGAAATTCATGAATTAACCAAATCTCATATTAAAATTCCCAAAAACACAAATTCAGAATTTATGATAAAATCACACTTGTTCAAAAATTTAGGACACTTGTTTAAAAATTGGTTTCTTTAGTTGATATACATATCCATTCCTTTCGAACTAATAGATTTTTCATATCATAAAGCTCTGTACATAAACTCAACTCACTTTAGTCATCAAGTTACTACAAACAACAGTAGTAAGAGAAAGTTATATATATATTTTTTTTCACATCCCCTTTCCTCATAATTGCTTCACTATATTTTTCTTGAATCGAGGAATGGAGCAAACACCCTCTATCCAAATTACTCTATAGCTTCGCTTCACATATAATCTTAATTTA
>CANXYC011772226.1:0-11075 GCA_948193065.1 Aleurites moluccanus
AAAATGACAGAGGCGGGAAATAATTTTAGGATTTTTGAACTTTGTGAAGTGAAAAAGGAGGGAAATGTTAAATCTTCAAAGAAAAAGTATATGTGAACAAAAGAATCCTTAGTGGTGGGTGGAAAGTAATTGAGGTTTGCAGAGTTGTGGTGGACCTGCATTGAAGATGGCGTTTAACCCTCCAAGTAAGCACAAGAAAATAAAAATAAAACCTAGTTTATTGTCAATTTGTTGGTTTTGTTTGGTTCAATGCCAAAAAATGGTAGAATTGTTTTGTTGGGTATTGGGTTTTATGGTTCTAGTACTAATGTATGTGGACCAAGAGTATATATGCATATACATATATACATATATGTATATATACGTATACATATACACACACACACATATATATATATATGGTTACAAATGTGTGTTTAGGGTTTTGACTTGAAGCCTTTTTCTTTATTGTCTGAGGAAGAATGAATTTTATAACTGTATCATTATTTGATTGAAAACAAGTTAAAGATTTTGTTTATTTATAATTACAGATCCTCAAGTGTGATGTAACTCGGTTTGTAGAAAGGTGCATAATGTGTCATATGGCAAAAACCATAAGTACTAATGGGAGTTTATACATGCCTCTACCTATTTCAGCTGCTCTATGAGAGGATATCACCCTTGATTTTGTCTTGGGATTGCCAAGAACACAACGGAATAAAGATTCCAATATGGTGGTTGTAGACAAATTCTAAAAAATGGCGCACTTTATTCCCTGTAACATGACCTTTGATGCTTCACGGGTAGCTCGTTTGTTTTTGCAGGAAATTGTTAAGCTACATGGAGTAGCAAAGTCCATGACTTCATATCATGATGTCAAGTTTGTGAGTCATTTTTGGCACACTCTTTAGAGATAGTTGGGAACCAAATTGCATTTCAGTTCCTCTCACCATCCTCAGACAGACGAACAGACATAAGTTGTCAATAGAAGTTTGGGAAACTTGCTTCGCAGTTTGATTGGAGACAACCCGCAGTAATGGGACTTAATGTTACCTCATGCAAAATTAACTTACAATAGGTCCCATAATTGCACTATAAGGAATAGTCCTTTCGAGATAGTTTATGGGCATAATCTAATTACTCCTCTAGACCTCACTCCATTGCTGGTTCACAAGTAGTTCAGTTCAAATGCATATGAGCATGCCAAGCAGATTAAAGAATTTCATTCTCATGTTCATAATCAGATCAACAAGTAGAATATGAAGTACAAGTAGCGGGTGGACAAGCGTAGAAAAAAAGTTGTCTTCAAAGAAGGTGATCTGGTGTGGATTCATCTCAGCAAAGAGCATTTTCCAGTTAACAAATTTGGTAAGTTACAACCTAGAGCTAATGGACCTTTAAAAGTTCTTGAACGTATCAATGATAATGCTTATAAGATCGAGCTGTCGGGTGAGTATAATGTCTCTGGAACTTTTAATGTAGCAGATTTGTCACCTTATCATTCAAATGAAGAGGCTTATGAGGTGATTGATATCAGTGAAGACTAAGCATATTCAAGGACTAATATTTTCCTAGCAGAGGAGAATGATGCACTTAGGGTACCTTTGGGTACCGAACTTCGATTGGGCTCAAATTTGACAGAACACTTCGAAACGAGTCCGGAAATAAAACTCACTGCTATGTTGTAATGTCCATCATTTTTTCGTGTTTCAGAGTCATTTTGATGGGTTTTTAGGCATTTTTCTATTTTTAGAGGTATTTTCATTATTTCGTTACTTTTGTTTTAATTGTGTTTAGAATTTAATTAACACCTTATAAAAGAGTGATTTAATATTCCTCAAAGGGTTGAATTTTAATTATTTTAATAAATACAATTAAGAGAGACAATTTTCTCTTTTATCAATTCAATTTTTTGTTTAGTCTCAATTCTTTGTTATTTGGCATCAAATAGTATGGTCATTCTTTCATACCACTTTATTGTAAGGATTAGATTTGTTAAGTTAAATTTGTGTACATGTTAGATTAAGATATATATGCAAAAATAGAGTTAAGTTAATTGAGTTTCATATTATAGATTATGAGTATTAAGGGAACAAAATGAAGAGTATAAGAATTAAGTTTTATGATATTTCCTTAAATGTATTATGATAGATTTACCGATTTAAAAAAATTATTACAAAAATAGTAATTATTGATATAAATTACATAATAATTTTATATTTATGTATATTTGCTTAGAATAAAATTATCCTCACTTCTTTACAACGTATAAAATTATTAAAAATGATTTTATAATAATAAAATGTGCGAAGTGTGAATTTACTAATTCATTAGTGTACGAGCCAGAAAAACTCAAACCGAACACATATTGGGTAGATAAAAAAAAATAATAGTCTATCAATAAAGAAATGAAAAGGAAATTATATTTTAAAATTTTGATATTTTGAGGACTAACTTCAAACAAGTTTCCTTTTTTTTTTTTTTTTTTTTTAATATGCATTTTTCATTTTCACTTAATCTAATAATGAAACATCAAGAAATAAAACAACAGTTATTTAGATCCATACCATTAAACCAAAAAATGCAATCTCCCATAAATCAAAATATTAGAATGTATATATATATAAGTAGTGAGAACTCAAATTTATAAATGTACAAGTAGTTTACAATGACATGATGAAGCAGTTGTTTCACAAGAAAAATTGAATATTTCAATAAATGCATAATGAAAACCCAAGCAAGTTATATATATACAGTAGATATAGTACGCATTACAATTTTTTATGTACTCTTAGTCTTATATGTTCATTTTCGTATAATATAACCATGAAGATGTACAGATAAAAAAAGAGAGATCATTCATTACACCGCGGTGAATATGAATAGAAATTCATGCCTTGATTCAGTGTCGATTTGTGTATAGGATTCGATAAATGCAGGTCTTGATAAAGCTGATAATAAAAATTTAGAAAGAGATAGTCCTATCAAGAGCAAAGAGTTTGATATTTGGAGTTTGGGAAGAAGAAAAAGCAACAAAAATAAGAACGAACATGATCAGAGCAGGTAAAAATAGAAGTATAAATGGTGGAGGTGGTAGTGGTGGCAATACTAATGGCAAAACTAGAAGCAACATTGTTAAAACAAGCATAAAAATGATAGATCCAAAGCTAAAACACTTCAACATAAAATCAATAATGGAAATCTCTTGGATTCTAAAAATGACATTTGAGAACTAGAAAATGAGTTTTGTATCAGAAGAGAGGAAATGGGAAAGGTCCAACTGTCTAAGGGCAATTTGATTTCAAACTCTTATGTGTCTTGGTTCAGTTAACCCCACAGTGCGTGGTGCTAAATTTCTGGTGGCAGTAACTTTTTAATTACATTGCTTTTCACAAATTAAACAAAAAGATAAATACGTTACTTTTTGGGTCTTTGTATCTCTTAATTATGGTGTAGAGTTTTCTAATTTTTTTTCTCTATATTAGTTTTTTTAGAGTAGTGATAAATTATACTTTTTGTTGACTGGTCAAAGATGTATTTTGACTTTTTTTTTGGTAAATTAGAAATTAAAGATATAATAAGATTTTAATTTAGAAATCAACGATCTTTAATAGTTAAAAATTGAATCATAACACAAATGATTTTAATTAATTCAATAATATTGAAATTAATTACAAAAATTTCCTTGAGAGTTCCAAGATTATAAGTTTGAATTCTAATTAATGTCTAATATTCCAAAAAAATGTGCTATAATTAATTTTTTTTTATTTGAAATTGAATTAGTAAATTTATTACATCTATAATAATTAAATTCAAAAGGAACGATCAAAATAATCTCAAAGCATAGAGAAAAAATCAACAATTGCATGCAACATCATCTAATTTTATAATTAAACAACTCAATTTAAAATATTTATTTAATTATAAGAAAATTAAATAAATAATAAATCACAAATGCACATATTACAATCAACAATATCTTATAAATATGTAATACTAAATTCATGTATTAAGTAATTAGTTATATATATGTAATTTTGAAAAAAATTAAACTTGCATTGGAAATTAAATTTTATTTTGATAAATAATTAAATAAATTTTAATTAACATATAAAATAATATAATAAAATTAAACTCATGCAAAGCGTGAACTAATTTCTAATTTATAATAAAATCTCAATTACTTTTTTAAATTGAAGGATTAAAATTATATAAAATAATAGTACAGAGATTGATATTTTCATAAATAAATTTAAAAAATTAAATTAAATTATAATAATTTTTTAAGAAAATAAGAATTATAAAAATTCAAATTCTTAAACTAATTGGAGAAGTGTTTGATTATTAAAATTAATTGAAACGCCATTGAAACAATGTTATTTTCATTGAATATTGTTGTGTACGTACAATACTTGCAAAAACACCCCTTAACAATATTCTTAGGAAATTTCTTCCAAATTTACTATCGAAGCGAATTGCGTGTGGGAGATGAAATTCGATTGGATGATAGGTCACAAGTTTGGTGCCCAAATTCCCTTTTTATTATAATATAAAAATTTAAATAATATAATATAAATGCAATGTACTAAAAGATGAGAAAAAAGTTGGGTCGCCTTTTTTCCTTGTTCAAGCTTGAAATTCACTGGCCAGAGGCCCATTCATTACATCACGTGTTGTCTGCGTTCGGCAGCAAACCAAACATTCTTATTATCCATGTTTCAAATGAGCCATTTATACATTTAATTTTATATTAATATATAAATCAATGCACGTGTTAATAATTGAGTCTCCATGTTCATGCATGTGGTTAAATTAACTAGTGACTGCATCATCATAAAGTATAATGTAAAAAAAGCTTTATAATTTATTTATTTAATTACAAAAAGTTTAAACCGGCTAATCTTGGTTATCATCTTTTTTTTTTTCTCATTATTAGATAATTATAAACATCACAGATTAATTTAAGATTATGATAATTTTAGGATATGAATAAATATAAAATTACCAATCACCTGTAAAATCATACTCCAACAATTAAAACAAAACCTAACCATAAAATCATAACCTAAAAATATACATTTTATAATCATGTGTTCATATTCATAATTAAGCATATATCATCATGAATAATTGTTAACCTTCATCATCATACATTATGTAATGTATAAGCACATGTTATCAAGTATATAGGATTACCGTTTCAATCTCCTCAAACAAATATTAATGTTTTCCTAAAGGACTACCATGAAGCTACTAACTACAATACCCTATAAAAAATTACCATATTTTTATGATTAAAGTTCTCAGTATATGGTTTGAAATTATCAAAATGACTAAAAATAATTTTAAAAACTCAGTTAGATCGAAAACGAGAAATTTTTCCGGAAAATATCGGTGTCGATATTGCTGCAGCAAAAATAGCAGTCCGGTCGACAGATAAATTTCTTATTCTAACTAAGGGGTAAATGATTATGTGTATATATGTGTAAATACAGTAAAAAGAAAGAGGTGAAAAATATTTTACGAACACTGAAATAGTAAGCAATGGCAAAACCGTAAATAAATAGAACTTTAGGGGTATAGTGGAATTTGGACTGTCTGAGTTTCAGAACGGCTCTGAAACTATTTTTATTATAAAGTATTAATAAAAATAAGATGTTTGAATATTCACTTTGAAATCAAAATCCCGACGGAATTGTCAGAATAAATTACCGAAGGAAAATATGGCAAAAACACAATTTAAGGAAAGTTTAAGGACCAAAGTGAAATTTGCTAAATGTGACTTATTATATAAGCCACACTTAGAAATATTTTTGGGCATTTCTCTTCATCCTTATCCGAAACTTGCTCCATCTATTTCTATTGATTTTTCTTCAACTTTTGTTAAGGAAAATCCATGGAAACTTGAAATAAACTACATATTTTTCATCCTTCATTCATTTGCAACCATAGAAAACAAGAAAATTTCAAGAACAAAGCACCAAGGAATTTCGGCCAAAGCATCATTTTGAGGTAAATTGATGTTTTGTTTGATTTTATGGTTGATTTAGGGTTATTAGATGTTAGTTAGATTGGGTAATGTGTTTAATTGCATCAATTGATGCATATAACATTTTTGCCTAATTTTCAAACCCTAAACCTAAGTTGTATGATTTGATTTTGTGAAATTGGATTAGTATGTGTAAATCAAGTGCATAATAAGTTAATTGGAAGTTAATTGATGGTTGAATTGTTGTAGAAAATTTAATTGAAGGAAATTGCACATTTTACCTACTTTGAGGAATTTGAAGAAATTGGTGGCAAACCAATTTTGCTAACTCATTTGGAGTGTTAGGTGAGTCTTTTATGCATCATATGTTATGCCTAAAGTGTTAAAATGTCAATTGGAATTCATATGCAAAAAAGCCAAAGTGGTCGAACCACGTTAGGGTAAAATTCCCTAGGTTTTGCTTCATTTTTGTCTTATTTTTCTATGCCAAATTGATCCATTTAATGATATTTATTGATGTGTATATAATGCATATAGCTCTATATCTGTCATTATCTATCTTATTCATGTGATATATCTTCCTTGATATGAGTACTGACTTTGCAATCATATTCTATACTTGATTATGTATCCAGAGATTTTGAGCAGATTTATTTATTTATCTCATCTGCTTATTGTTTATTGATATTCCATTACTTATTTTATTGGTCGATGCATATTAGATTCACTGAGTATCATATATACTCACCCTCTCACTGTTTCCCTCTCCAGGTACCGAGTAGGAGATAAATATCCCAACTTTTTGAGTCTTTGTGGATTCTGCAATTTTTATATCAGTGTAATTATTTAACACTGTATTATTTTGTATGTTCATATCCTAGCCGCTCCATGGATTATGTATGGTATAGTTAGCTTATGAACATGTATGTATGGATATTTGGAGTATAAATATATAAGATTATGGAAATTACAGAAAGTTACAAAATGAATGACAAAGTAACAGAATGAATAGTGCTTGTGAGTGTATGATTAAAGTCTGATATGTAATTGATGGTAGATGATTCTGCTGTAATATTGTTATAGTATGAGATTGTATTGATCTAATTGAAGGATTCTACGAGTGTCGGTCATCTCTGGTATCTCCCGCACCCTAGGACCGTCGCGATCCAGAAACGGATCATGACACTAATACAAAGAGAACTACAAGAACCAAAAAAATACATGGATATCTGAAGTTTTTTACTGAAGAAGAATGGGCAAGAAACCTGAGCTATCCACTACTTATTGCTTGAAAAGATAAAACAGAAGAAAGTGAGTAAAACTCAATGAGCAGAAATCATACTACTATACATTGATGGGTTTAATATCAATATGGTTATCTCATAATACAAAGATATAATAGAAGAAACATTTATCCAATCAACATTAATTAGAATTTAATACTTGGGAAACATGATAAGGAATATACAAAATCAAGATGAGGCATATGTATAACATTAGCTGATAAAAGAATATCATAATAGTTGTCTCTCCATATATTTGATGATTTAAAAACTAATTTTTCTTTAACAAACCCACCAAATTATTTTACTTTTGCTTTAAAGTTGTTGTTTTTTCATAAACAGGTCAACGCTATTTATGGGTTGTAACCCCGTTAACATCAAGGCCTTAAGTTTAAATTCATACAGAAGTAAACTGCAGACTCGTTACAAAGTATAACACCCATTACAAATGCATAACACACATTACATTTTCATAACAAGCGTTACGCCTTAAGGTGCCAAAATTCAACATAAGTAATTTTTAGGCCAGTTATAAATTATCAAGGCCATTACAAGGCCATAAGGCTAGTTAACAATTAAGAAAGGCTGTTACACTCAAAAGTTCAAAATTCTCAAATTTATGCATAAAGCTTTTTTAGGGCCATTACAAATCCAGAATGCCTATTACAAATGAAGAGTAACAACCATTACAGAATTATAATGACTGTTACCAATAATAGAGTTGTCACATCAAATGAATATGAAAAATTTATAATCATTTAAAGAGACTTTTAAAGCTAGTTTTGC
The DNA here is from genome assembly GCA_948193065.1 of Aleurites moluccanus. Lineage (NCBI taxonomy): Eukaryota > Viridiplantae > Streptophyta > Magnoliopsida > Malpighiales > Euphorbiaceae > Aleurites > Aleurites moluccanus. Next base: position 8,038 of record CANXYC011772226.1, read on the forward strand.
ATTAAATGAAACTAAAACAGTCAAATTTAATCATCAAGACTTGAAAGCTATAAATATATGAAGATTTTAAGTTAAAACAACTCTTGAAAAGATCTTACAAGTTAAAACTAAAGCTCTCTTATTCTTTCAACTCTTGAAGATTTAAAGACTTCAATTTAGCTTTAACTCTTGCTATTTATACTTAAATTCTTATACTTCAAATAGCTTTGCTCAAAGTCTTAGAGAGACTATAAATCTCTAATTCTTACTTAGATTTAAATTTGAGTTTATCCCATTGTAAAAGAGTGAATCTCGGTTAAACTACATTATAAAGATTTAGGTTGAAATCCCTCAATAGTAGAATCTCAAAATCGGTTGATTCTGAGAGAAGTGGATGTAAGAGAAGAGATTGAGCTTCCAACCACTATAAATTAACTGAGTTTTTCTTTTTTTATCTTTTTTATTATTAATTTTTCATTATTATTGCATATAAGTTATTTAATTGCATTAGAAATTTTTAAACTCCTATTCATCCCCCTCTAGGAGTATTGCAAAGTAGAATAACAATTGGTATTAGAACTTATAGTATATTTTTTTTATAAAATCAAATGATATTTAGAGCTTACGATCTACTTTTTACTATGGCAGACACTTCTAATTATAATTCCACTTTTGAGGAAGAACAATACTCTACAAGTCCACCACTATTTCGGGGTATAAACTACAATCAATGGAAAGCAAGGATGAGAGTCCACATTTACTCTAAATGACTTGAATTATGGGAGGTTATTGAGAAGGGACAATATGTTCTAATGGAAGATAACTCAACAAACTCCAAAAAATCCTTTAACATATACAAGTGAGGATAAAAGGAAAATGACGAACAACTTCAAAGCTATGGACTTGCTACTTTATGCTCTTGATGTTACCGAGTTTAATTGAGTCTTAGCTTGTGATTCAACTAAAGAAATTTGGGATGTGCTCAAAATCACTCATGAGGGCACCAACCAAGTCAATGACACCAAATTCAACATGCTCGCCTCAAAGCTTTGAGAATTTCACAGTGAGGAAGGATGAGATAATTGGTGAAATGGATAAGAGATTCACTAAATTATGAATGACTTGAAGGGATTTGATAAGATGTTCCCTCAAATTCACTCAAAATTTGATGTAAAGGTAGATGTTATTAAGGAATCAAAGAATTTAAGCTTCCTAACTCTTGAAACTTGGTGGAAAATCTCATGACGTTTGAATTGAAACTAACAATAGAGAAGTTACAAGGGATAAAAAAGAGAAAAGGTCTACTAAGAAAGAAAAGAGAATTAATCTAAAAGCAACCTTGGAGAAGAAAGAAGATTCATCTAATGTAGAGGATGATGATGAAAAAATTGTCTTATTTACAAGAAGGTTTGAAAAATTCCTCTCCAAGGACAGATTCAAGAAGAGAAGCTTGAAGGATAAGAAGAAGTAAATAGAAGACAAAAAGGTTGAAATAATAAGTTACGAATGCAAGAAACCTAGTCACATAAGGTTGGATTGCCCCAATTTTAAACATAAGAAGAAGAAGGAAAATAATAAAAAAAGATTTAGGAAGAAGAATAAAGCCTATGCAGCTTAGAGTGGAAGTGATACTTCAACTGATTTGAAAAGGAAGAGGAAGAGAAGGTCAACCTATGCTTCATGGACCTAAAAGATAAAGAAATTAATGATGAGGATTTCCTTGAGGTAAATTCTAATTCATGTACTCTTCTTGAATTGGAAAATTCATTTAATGAGCTTATGGAAAAACTTTTATGTGTCTTAAAACAAAACAAGGCTTTAAAGAAAAACTTTTGCAAATTGAACCTTGAGTTTGAAGAAGCTATACTAAAAGAAATTATAAATTTTGATATTAAAAAAGAAAAATTCTCAACTCAAATTGTCAATTTGAAAAATGATTATTCAAAACTCTTGGGTGAACATGAAAAGATCAAGAGTGATCTTAAAGGTACAAATGACCTTTTGAATAAGTTCAATAAAAGAAGCAAAACTCTTGATTTAATACCTGTCATTTATTTATTTATTTATTTTATTCATGTGGTTGAGATGTGGTGGATAAATTGTTGTGTTGGAGAATTTCAGAATTTAGTATTCAGGAAGGATTTTGTGAGTCAGATTTTATGACTTTAAAGGAATAATTTGGAAGAGTGTAAAACATAAAAGTTGTATATTTATATCTCATATTTAGGTCTAAAAAAGGGTATTGTGAAATTTTGTGTGTGTGAGGAGATATGCCTCCTTGACCAGGACCTGTCTGGTTCATTATTTTCTTCAGGAATCTGAGAATGTTTAATTTTTCTAGGAATGATTAAGGCTGAATGAGACAAAAGTGTAAACATGGGAAATGTTCATTTATGTGTTATATTATTGGCTGTAAAATTTCAGGGGAATTGGATAAGTATAGCTCAGTTGAGAGTGGAATTAATCAGACCTATTCAGATGTTTTTAGGCAGTAAAAGTCAAGGTGAACTTTAGAAATTCACCATAGTTTGTGTAGACCTCCTTTTGATTTGAATTTTGGATAAGTTAGACCTCCGAGTGTCTATTTAAGTGACAAAAAGAATCATGAAGTTTGGATATCTGTAGATCATTTTCGAGCTAGTTTATTATGAGTTGACGAAGAAGGTTTTCCAGCTCGGCAGATATTAGTGGTGCGATCCGACAATGCGAAGATGCATTGCGAGCCGGCTATGCGGAGTGGCTGTCACGACCCGTTCCCGCAGTCGAATCGCGATGGTCCTAGGGCACGGGAAATACCAATGGCAACCGGCACCCATAAAACCCAGTATCAATCACATTCACAATAAACATATATATTTATCGCAGCGGAAATAAAATCACCCATCATATTGCAGCGGAAACCCGTCATCAGTTACATACAGCATATCTATAATTCCAATCACTCATAAAACACTATCTCATATATCCTCATAAACATATATATATCTGTTCATGTCCTAGCTAACCCATACATACCCCATGGAGCAGCTAGATATGAACATCCAAAATATAGAGTACAA
>CANXYC011772266.1:0-17468 GCA_948193065.1 Aleurites moluccanus
CAGCGACTTTGGCATACCAATTGGCCTACTGTTTTCCATTGCCGAGTCAACTTTTGTTCCATATCCTTCTTAATTGTCAAACCAATTGCCATTGATTGTATGTTACCTATAGTATTGCCATTGATCTTATTGATAATTGAAATAACTGATATTGAGCTTGTTGATATGGAGGATGCCATTATTGCATAATGGTATCCATTGATATACTGCTTCTTTCTATTGATCCTTATGTGACTTGACAGAACTACCGATCTGACAGGGTAGTGGGGAACTACTATCGGCGATGTGCACATTGTATTACTGATACCCTAGCTAGGAGGGGTTATGGTCTTGGCCATAAGACCTTATCAGTCTTATGCTCATTGATACTGATATGCTACTAGAGACCTATATGTTTGCATCCATACTGTTTACTAGAGATTGTATGATTTCATACAGTCCATCCCTTTTTTTGTCTTTCCATATGATACCGAGCTTGTACTTCACTCTTTGGCTATACTGTGACCTATTACATATTCTGTTTATTGTTATCTGACTTATTTGTATCATTGTCTCATTATTACCTATTATTTTATTGTTGATGTATATAGATTCACTGAGTATTTTATATACTCACCTTTTATTTGTTTACCCATTTCAGGAGAGGAGTAGAGTGCAAAATCCTATAGTCTGTTATCCGGGGATTTCTGCCAGTATTATTGATGTATACATTCTGATTTTGTATTATTATTTTGATATTCATAATCTAGTTGCTCCATGGGATATGTATGGGTTAGCTAGGAAATGAACATATATATATGATATTGGATGATATATGAGTTATATGTTGATTATATGATATGATGGTTTGATCATTACATCCAGTTGCAGGAAATTACAGAATAACATAATGGATGGTAACTAACTAAAATGGATAATATATTGTGGTTTATAGATTATGTATGTGATACTGGGTTCTACGGGTGTCAGTTGCTATTGGCATCTCCCGTGCCCTAGGACCGTCGTGATCCGGAAAAAGGTCATAACACTCACCATTTTATTTCAACCAAATTTCATGCAAATTTTCCAAGAAAAATCAAAGAAAACTTGAATTACAACTTTGATAAACCTAATTCCATCCAATTTTCATCAAAGAAATCAAAGGAAAATAAAGAATCCTTCATTTGAAGAATTCGGCCACACCATCATCTTAAGGTAACTTGATGTTTTCTTCATCCTTTTAAGTTAATTAGGTGTTTTAGATGTTGAATTAGATGGGTTTAGCATTTGATTGTACTAATTTGTTCAAATTAATGGAAATCCCTAATTCCAAACCCTAATTAGGTTATATTTATAACCAAACCCAAGTTTAAGATTCCATAATCTATAATTAAGTTAGATTATGTTTAATTGTATCCATTAGAAGTTAAATTGGTAATAGTTTTGGTGTAGAATCAAAGGAAGAACAAAATTGCCAATTTTGCTTACTTTGAAGGAAATTGAAGAAACAAGCTTTATTTTGGCAATTGGAAGATTTAGGTGAGTTTAATATACATCATATTACATACTTATAATCATATTTTGAATTATGAAATCCATATGAAAAATCCCATGTTTGGCTGAATGCTTTGGTGCCCATTTTCTTTGAAAATTTGTTTTGTTTTCCCTTGTTTTCCAAGCCCAATTTGATCCATTTTGTATAGCTATTTGTTGGATTTGATTTGTGTATTGAATTATCCACATTGTGAGCTTTTTGTTTGATATATGGGAATTGTTGAAATTCCATCAAAACCCTACCAAATTGATATTGGAATGTTGCACACCAAGTGTTAGATAAAATGCCTCAATGTATCTTTCATAGGCCTACCAAGCCAATGCCATCGTCACCAGCGACGTTGACTAGCCAATTACGTCAGTGTAACTGACATTGATTGGCCACTTTATTGTCCAACCTTTACTTGAATGCCATTCTTATTGTTGTTCTAAATATAGCTTTCATTGCTTATATATGATTAATTATTGATACCGATTAAGTAATGTGCAGACCATTTTATTATTGATAAGTATCTTGATCCTCATTTGTTCCTATTGATTAATTTCCTAAAATAATTATTCTATTGCTTTATTATATGTTGATTTGACAGAGCTACCGATGGGGTAGTGGATAAATATCGTCGGCATTATACACAATGAATATCATGGACCCTAACTAGGAAGGGCTAATATCCTAGACATAAGGTTTGGCCTGCCTTATGTAATCTATATGTGATTTATATAGTGTTATATGTGTTAAGACCCATTATTTGTCATCTCTATATGATTTGCATACTTATGACCTGTTAATTTATTACATACTGTTGTTGTTACCCAATTTTTCCCATTTGCCAACTGGTGTGCAAAACATGTTGCCTAATAATTGATTATCTTATTTTCTTGATGATTAACCAACCCTAATGTGATATGATGTATGTTAAATTTACTGAGTATTTTATACTCACTCTGCAGTAATTGAATATTTTTCAGGTCAAGAGTAGTAAGGGGTTCTAGATTTCTCTTCCTCTGTGGAACCAACAGTCTATTTTTTGCAGTGTAAATATTTTTAACTCTGTCTTATATAACATTTTAGTAGCTCCATGGATTTATAATTGGATATAGTTCAGCTGTATAATGTGAGGTATAATATTTTTATATGGAGATTAACTACATTTGTTGCATGGAAGATGAGATGGAATAGTAACAGAATTACGGAATAAAGAACATAAAGTTATTAATTGAGTAACAGTAAAATAATAATCGAATATGTTATGGGTTCTACAAGTGTCAGTCGCTTTTGGCAGTTCCTGCATCCTAGGACTATCATGTTCCAATTTTGGGATGTGACAAAAGATAAAATAAAATACAAAATATTTAAATTGGGGAAAAGAAGGTTTTTGTGTTTTTTGGATTTGAAACTATGAAATAGCTTGCCTGAATCAAAACCCACGCAGTTCTCCCATTTTGCAAAAAGGTTAGCTCTGATTTTAAGAAAAAGTTTTATTTTAACCTTTATCTTTTATCATGTTTTGGTTCTTTAATTGATTCTTTACCAATTTAAAAAAAGGTATAAGAAGACAGATACCATACACAATGTAAAGAATTGACCAATAGAATACAATACCTTGCTTCACAACTTAGACAAAGGGCGTCTTAGAGTTCTTCCCGATCGGAGTTTCACTTTTCACTAGAGTAATAAAATTAGTCCAAATTGTCCAAGTATTTTTTTTTTTAATTAATTAGCCAAGTTGATTAATTAATCCAATTTAGTTCAAAAGTGACGTCTTTTATTCCTTTAACTCAAAGAGAGTTAAAGAAATTTATTCGAAATAAAAGAGAAATAAACCACTTATATTGGAAGAATATTGATCTAGGAGGGAAAAGGGAGAGCCAGCTTGAGAAAACGTAATCTAACTATTATGGTGTAAGTTTTCAAGGTTAAATGCACCTTTATTTATAGAGGAATACCTGAGAGGCAAATGGGACGAATTTCCATATAGGATGGGTCAGATTTAGAGGTTACCACAGAGCCTTCTTGGCGGCGCCGTTGTGAAGGCCTGGCGGCCACCCACCTTATAGTGGTCATGCCGCCAAGAGGCATTGACAATTCTGCCAATGAGACTTGGCGACACCACCAGCCTTCTTTGGCGGTTCCGCCATAGCCACGTGATAATTCTCTACTTCTTTTTGTCTGGTATGTCTATTTCAAAGGCGGTTTGACCCTTGGTCAATGCCAATCAGTCCAGCACTGTCCCGAGTCTGTTTGGGATGAAAAAATACGTCTTTAGATCTCATTTTGACCATTTTGGTGGGCTAACCTATTGCATTAACTAACCTATATGTATAATGGCATATTTATGACTCACTGAGTATTATATACTCATTTTTTAGTGATTTCATATTTTTCAGATACAAGGTAGATTATCAGTTGTTCCAAAGGTTTCCTCCTTCTGCTATTGGGACCAGACTTTTGCCATGTAAAGTCTATATATGTATTTTCTATTCTATAATCTTAGAATACTTCATGGTGTTATTAATATGGTTATGTAATAATACATATGACATAGTTGTGTAACTTAATAAATATTGGTATGTTTGATATATATATATATAATGGGTTTAATGATGAATATGTGTTAGCATGATTAAATAAGGATTTATGGTTATGAATTGAAATGATATGGATATGATTATACTAAACTAGATAGATGTAATAACAGGAGGTTCTACGGGTGTTGGTGATGTGAACTGTTCCCACATCCTATGACCATTATGTTTTAAATTTGGGACGTGACACTATGACAATAAATAAGAGTCAAGTTCAAATATTAAAACAATTATATTTATATTTGTATGATATTTTTTTTTTTTTTTGGTTAATTATATATTTTTTTGTATAGAGTTACTTCTCATAAAAATATATGAATATTAATCAATAAAAAACAATGATACAAATAATAACTGCTTAAACTATATTAAAAATATTGTATATATTGAAATTTTTTATAATTTATCTTTTAATGTTTAGTATTTTATTATATTGTTATATATATTTCATAATTTTTTTGGATTAATTATTGCAATTTTAATGATTTTTTTTTTTAATATTTAACATTTTTTATACTGTTATATATTTGCATAAATATTTTTTTTTTCTTTTTTGCAGATTCATTTCAAGAAAATATCTTATACATTGTTTTCAGATATCAATAATGAAAAAAATATTTGAATTAAAATTAGAATTGGTAGAATATGGGAGTTTTTAAATATATATATATATATATATATATTCTTGAATAGTTATTTAGTTTGGAATTTGTAATGATTGATGAAAAATTGTTATATATAAACTCTTTATTCCCGTTGTTATTTATTTCTTATTAAATTATTGTGTTTTTTTAAGTTTATCTAATGATTTTATTGGATGACACAATGCAAGAAACAACATCAAAATAATCAGCAGATCATTTTCGCCTCTTACTAGAAGAAAGAAAATTTTATCATATTTTTGGATTCATAGTGGTGCTGCACAATCAACTTATAAAATCAATTCTCATCTATTTCGTATTAAATTACCAAAAAATGTATTTTTTAAGGCAATAGATGAAGATGATTTACCAATTTCCTTTGATAGATTTGAATTTGTAGATTTTCAAGTTGTCAATTTCCTGAAGATACCATTTTTGCAGAGGAATTAAATGGTTATGATTCTCATTCTACTATTGTTTTACAAAGACAATGTTATATCCTACTTCTATCTTTATTTTAGATGAGGAAATTGTTAATAGTTCATCGGCAACAAAAAAATTTTAATCAATTTTGAAATTCCTGCTGCTGACGATTTCAAATAAAGATAAATTGCAAAATTTCCTTCTTCTTTTTTGTGTTACGCTATAATGATTAACCTTGGACAATTGTAGGCTCATTGAACCAATTAGCACAACTGTCAAACTTCAAATGCAAAATCAACCCATTCAAAATGTTCGAGTCTCAAAAAAATATAATGTGAAAAATACTATTTAGTTGTTATATCTTGATATTCAATATCGATAAGGTATATTTTTTATTTTATTTTAAAATCATAAATTTTGATATATACACATATATGATCACATATTATATTCTAAAATTTTAGGACATCAAGTTTGTGTGTAAAATAAAGATAAAATTATTGACGCTTCAACAAATTGATAGTATAAAGCATGTCCTCAATGCAAAAATAGTGTTCAAAACTACAATGATAAAGTATGGTATAATAATTATGAAGCATTAAAAAACCCTTCAATTTATTGGTAACTTTTATTAAAGAATTAATTATTTGTATCGTCTATTATTTAAACTATTACTAACACATAATTTATGCTTTTAGGAATTATTATTAACATATAATTTATATTTTTAGATATAAGTTGAATGTTATCATTGAGAATGATAAGGGATCCACAACATTTTTTATTTTCGGCCGTGCAACTATAAATTTAACTGGCTTGCCAGCTAGTAATTTAACTCAAGATTTTAAAGATAAATTTTCACTCCCACCACTAATGACAAAAAATTTGGGATGAATCGACTTTTTCAAATCATTTTAAATTCTCATTCTGATAATCCCAACAATTTTTTATTTAAAGTGATTCATATTTTAAACCTTATGGGGCTTCACGTTCCAATATTTCAACAAGTGTCGTAGTTCTTTTATCAAGTTCAACATTACTTTTAAAGCCTTTTGGATAGGGAAAAAAAAAATGTTATAAATTATGTGATTAATTATTATTTAGTTCCTGAAATTTATCAAAATTAATTAAGTAATCCCTAATTTTGAAAAACTCGCTATTTAATTTTTATCTTTTGGTTTCATCGTATAAATGAGACATTTCATCCTTTTTTTTTAACAAATTCTTTCAAAAAAAATTAAAAATGAAAAAATAGCTTTTAATACCTAAAATACTCTACTTTTATTTTCTTTTAGATTAGGAATATTATTTTAAAATAAAACTTATAATTCATCTCTCTCACTCTCTCTACATAGAACAGATAATAACAAAAAACTTTTATAAAAAACCGAGTTTAAAAAATCATATTAAAGAATCAAAAGTTTAAAGATTAATTACTATTTAATTCCTAAAATTTATCGAAATTAATGAAGTGATCCGTATTTTGGTGTAATTGATTTTGAAAATTTAATGGCAAGTGAATTATATTTTTTGGTCATTTTATAGATATTTAACTGTAAAAATGGACGGAATGACCAATTTGTTCACGGAATAAAAAAATATGAACTAAATATTGAGTTTCTCAACATGCAAAGATTATTTCGTTAATTTCGACAAATCTCAAAAATTAAATAGTAATTAACCCTAAATTATGTAATGTATTTTAATTTTGCTTGGTACAATCTTTTTAATTATTATATGCATGGTGAAAATATTTATATATATACATATATTATTAAATTAAAGTAATTTTATACATTAATATTAAATGGGGTTAATTGTAATTTCTCTCCTGTAGAATTACCCAATATGTTAAGTCCCCCCTGATTTTTCAAAAATATACTAACTCCCCCCGACGAATGTCATAATATATTACTAGACCCTTCCGTCCAATTTTGCAATTAGTCAACCCTAAAATGGTAGTAAAAAGACAAAAATATTTTTACCCTTTATTTTTAATTAATTATATTTTATTTTTGCTTTAAAAAATTATTTTAAGGTTAAAAAAATTATTTTCATATTTTTGGCAAATTTTAAAATAAAACATAAACAAAAATATTTTTTATTTTTTATTTTAAAAAATAATTTAAGAAGAAATTAAATTATTTCTTCTTAAATTTTTTTAATACAAATAAAAAATTTATTTTCATATTTTTGACAAATTTAAAAATAAAAAGTAAAAAATATTTTTTAAAAAATAATTTTATTTTTTATTTGTTATTTTTTAATCTTAAAAATATTTTTAAAATATTTTTAAAAAATATTTTTATTTTCAAATTTATCAAAAGTATGAAAATATATTTTTTAATCCTAAAAAAAATTAAAGTAAAAATAAAATAAAATTAATTAAAATTAAAAGGTGATGACATTTTTATTTTTTTACTATCCTTATAAAGTTGACTATCAGTTGACTAACGGCAAAATTAGACGGAAATGTCTAATAATATATTATGATATTCATCAGGGAGAAATTAATATATTTATAAAAAATTAAGAGAAATTAATGTATTGGGTCCTTCAATAAAAAGACAATTATAATTAATTCTATTAAGTGTGCAGTATCACACAGGTAATCTTGATGAACATGCGTTTAATTATTTGACAAATTTTTATCAATTTGTTTTTTTTTTTAATAATATATAAAATTTCAAATTAAATTTTTTGAAATTTCTCAAAATATTATTATATTTTACTCGATATTTTACTATTTTTTTATGTAATTTGATTGATATAAATATATTTCGTAAAATATTATCCATATTTCTTAATGTATTGAAATATCTTTTGAAATAATATCAAAAAATATAATATTCGTTTTAAATATCACCTCCATATATAGAAACTGGATATATTGATGAAAATATCCAACAAAATTGCCAAATTTCAGTGCATGCTTTTAATGAACTTTAACAGTGTATAGTGTATTGCTACATCAGCTGAAAGAACTTTCGTGTATTGCTACATAAAATTTTGTAAGTTTGAATAAAGAAAGATTAAACCGATAATGAGTTCAAAGGAATATTACTTGTGGAGTGTTTGAAGAACATTTGACAAGAAACTAATCGGAAGGTCTGTTTGTTTTTATTTTCAACTGTAATTTATAATGGAAAAGAGTTTTTGAAGGGTTATTTTTTAAAAATATTATGTACAAGTCAGATATTAATTATAAATGAGATTGTGGTCATAACTCGTAGGCATTATCGTGTTTTTACTATGTTTGCATAGATTTCAATTAAAATTTACAAAAAAAATTATGTAATTTATTTTTTTTCAAAGGAATATTAATTGCTATTTTTTTTTCTGACTCCTAAATTCTTATAGTTTATTTTTATAAACATTTAAGTACAAAATTCACTAATATTTTGATCATTTAACATATAATATCAATTAAAAAAAAATATTTTTCACTAATATACAAAATTCCACCAGAAGATTCACTTCTCACTTAAATTTTAATTTTAATACATTAAAAATTAAAAAACATTTTTAAAAAAATCTTACATCTCAAATTTCAACCATATAAAATTTTCTATATTTTTTCTAAAAACCAAACAAATTTATAAATTCAAAAAAGCTTCAATTTAATGACTATATTTCATCACTACTTAATACTCACAAATAATATTAATTTTTATTTTACGAATAATAATAGTGACATATGGCCATTAAATTAAACATTTTATGTGATTTATAGATTTGTTTGGTTTTCAGAAGAGTATAAGAAATTTTCTGTGTGAGATATAAGATTTTATTTTTTTCCTTAAAAATATTTTTTAACTTTTATAATTAATTAAATTAAAATTTAATCTAAAAATAGGTCTTAATGAATTTCATATTTTAGTGTTTAAACAAACGGATTATTATAACATTTTTGGAAAACAATATCACAAGCCCTTTTTAAGAAAAATATTAAATTAAGGATCATTTTTATACTTTCTCCTAAAATATATAAATATCAATACATATAATATTATTTATTTTTTTTAATTTTTTCTTTGGTATGTATATTGTAAACTTGACATATATTAAAATGTAATATTTAAATTTAATAAAAATATTATATAATAATATGTTTATATTAAATATATATATATATATAATTACCTACAAGACAAGTTAATTTAATAATTCAGCTAAAAATTAGTTCCGATTGACGAGTGTCTTGCAATTGACTCAATGTAACAATCAATTTTTATTACTCTACCGAAAAGCCTCGTTTCAGCGGGTCCCTTTTGCAAATTGCAACTTGGTCTAAAATTTCTGTCGCTTTCGGCAGGCTCTGTCACTCAAATTATAATTTACATTATTAAATTTATTTTTCTTACTTGATCAAAGACTAATTATTCATATTAGAATTAAAAGATTTTTAAATGAGAGAAAACTTTGTATTTATAATATAACTCTAGTTGAATAAAAAAATATTATTATATTAAAATTTCAACGGTGGTTAGAGTTTTGAATTATTATTTATAGTTTATTTGGAGAGTGTTTGGAAAACATTTGCCAATAAATTAATTGGAAGGTTTATTTGTTTTTATTTTCATTATTTGTTTTTATTTTCAACTTACTTAGGCATTAAAAAAATCGGATTAATTAAAAATTAAATTGAATCTAATTTAATTCGATTAATTTTGTTTGATTCAATTCAAATTTCAATTTGATTTATTTTTTATAAATTTTAATATATTCAATTCAGTTTAATTTTTTAAAAAATATAAAATAACTGAATTTATCAAATTATATATATTATATTTTTATTTTTATACGTGCATATTTAAAAATATGTATTTTAATAATTATATATGTGTTTTATTAAAAAAAAAACTAAAATAATCTAATAACCGAACTGAAGTATATTATTTTGATTCAGTTTGATTCAATTTGACTCAAAATTTTAATTTTAATTAATTTAGTTAAATTTAGGTTGAATTTGAATCCGAATTTAATTTATAGATTTATTTGGTTTCTAAGGAATATATGAATTTTTTTTTTATTATATAAATAAATTATCAATACATATATTTTTTATTTATTTTTTAGTTGGTATTTATATTGTAAACTTGAAATATTTTTTTTATATTAATGCTCAAAATTATTAAGTTATAATATTTAAATTTAATAAAAATATTATATAATAACATTTCAATATTAATATAAAAAAATATAATTAAAATCTACACGACAAGTTAATTTATAATTTAACTAAATATTAATGATCATTGACGAGAGACTTGCCAATTGACTAAATGAATCATAAACATGTAACAATCAATTTTTGATCCTCTACCGAAAAGCCACATTTCAGCGTGTCCCTTTTGCAAATATTTATTTTTGAAATATTTTTGAAAGGGTAATTGCTCAAATTTTTCCAGTTTACGTATACTGGAAAAATTTATATAAATCCTTAGTATTGGATTAAATTTGAACTTGAGTTTGAATGAGTCCATAAGATAAATAAAATTTTTTAAATTTTTATTTTTTTTTAATTTATAAGTTTAATTAAATTTAATGATTAAATTTAAAAAAGAAATTGAGTGCTAATGTTTTGTTTATATTTATTTATTTTTTAATGATATTATGAATCAATTTTATTATTTACGAACTATTAAACTCATTTTTATTACTTGATCAAATGTTGTTTATTCACATTGAAATTAAAAGACTTTTAAATGAGAAAAAAATTTGTATTTAGAATATGACTCTAAGAATCAAACCCATTAGTTGAATGAAAAAATATTATTATATCAAAGTTTCAATGGTGGTTAGAGTTTTAAATTATTATTTACATAAAATAAAAAAATCAGTCGTTTAATCATAAGTTGCGTGAATTTATTTAGATAACTTATGTATTTAATTCATTTGAAAAATCAAATTTAATAATAATACATTCAAATAAGACAATGAAATTAGAGATTAAAATTATAATAAGTTGATGAGTGTAATCTTCACTTTCTTATTTATCTCAGTTTTCTTACTCAATTTTTATAGTATTTTGTTTTACCAAACATGCAATCAAGTCTTAATTTCAGTACATTTGGTTATATATATATTATACTTTGCGTGATCCAAAGAGAGTAGGTTCAACTAAATTGCATTAAGATATATAGAATTTGCTTAATCTTTGAGATATTTGAACCTTCTACGTTTTTCTTGTTCTGATTCATTTGAGTTTTTTTCATCTTAGTCATGAACTCAGAGCATATTCTTTTCTATCAATTTCTATATTGCCTTTCTACGTGATCCATATTAGGAAGCAAATTCTTTAAAAAGAATGTAATTATAATCAAATCAGCCCAACAATGTCTTTTTCTTTTTCTTTTTTACTAAACATGTTAAATAAATAATGTTAAATTAGATAAAATTTTCAACTTTTTAAATAGATGTTTAGATTCTCAATTAAAAATCTATAATTTATTAAATTAAGTTAAAAAATATTGTAGGAGATTAAATTTTTATGTAATTAGGTATTTAATATTTATTTTCAAATGTGTTTTTTAAGTAAAAATATTGTAATAATCATAATATTTTTAAGAATTATAGAAAATAAATTTTATTAAAAAATAATTTTGAGAAATAATAAATTTTGAAATAATTACTTTCAACCATTAAATATTAAATTCAAACTCAATATAAACAAGAGTATCATTTGAGACCTTTTATATACTTTTCAATATAACAAAAAAAAGGTGAACACTGTAATTATTGAATACTATTAACAAGTTAAATACTTTAAAGTATACTTTTATAAGGACTCCAAATTTAAAGTATATGGATTAGTCTAAAAATAAGAAAGAAAATTTTCTAGCATAAATATATAAAAAAATTACTCATTTTTCATAATTAAATCTATATACATAAATCTGCTCCAAATATAATTATACTATTATCTTATTACAAGTGTAAAATATACTATTTTTATATATGGGATGCATCCAATATTTTTCTTGATTTTCTTAAAAAAAAAAAACAAATAGGGAAAAGGTAGCGTGAAACTGCGAATAGAGTTGATTTCCATGTAAAATGCTCAATCAAAGTCATCCCAGCAGGACGTTGATTATGACGGGTTTCAACAACAAAAAAGAATATAAAAAATTATATAATATACACACATTGGATACATGGCTCAAAATCTTATCTGTATCTATATCTTAATAATCTTATCAATGCCTACTAATTATAATTTTTTCTACATCAATATTTAATAGGTTTAATTATTATTTTCTTTTATAAAATAATTAAATATATTAAGTTTTTTTTATTTTTTAAAAATATATTATTTTTTTATAAATATTACAATATATTATTATCGTTAGTCAATTCTAAAATAATTAATAAAAACAGTAAAAAATAAAATTGTTATTGCTCTTTATTTTTAATTATATTTTATTTTTTACTTTAAAAAATATTTTTTTAGAGTTAAAAAATATATTTTTATATTTTTTAATAAATTTAAAAATAAAAATAAATAAAAATATTGTAAAAAATATTTTTTATTTTAATATTTAAAAAATAAAAAAATTTGAAAATAACAAATATTTAAAAAAAAAAATTATTTTTACTTTTTATTTTCAAATTGTCAAAAATATGAAAATAAATTTTTTATTTGTATTAAAAATTTAAGAAGAAATAATTTAATTTCTTCTTAAATTATTTTTTAAATAAAAAATAACAAATAAAAATAATAAATATTTTTTAAAAAATATATTTTTTATTTTTTATTTTTAAATTTGTTAAAAAATATGAAAATTAATTTTTTAACTCTAAAAAATATTTTTTAAACTAAAAATAAAATATAATTAATTAAAAATAAACGACAAAAGCATTTCTGTATTTTTACTACCCTTATTGACTATTTTAAGATTGATTAACGGTAAAACTAAACGGAATAGTATCTAGTATAATGGGACATTCGTCAAGGGGGAGTTAATGTATTTTGAAAGGTTAAGGAGAATTAACATATTAGATTATTTTACAGGATAAATAATAATTAGCCATATTTAATATGTATTACTCATATTAACCATATACATTAATTTAATAAGATAAAAATATATAAAATAAAAAAATATATCAATATTTTTTATTAAATAAAAATAGATAAAATAATTATATTAATTAAATATATTATCATCTATTTATGAGATAAAACTATATACTTCATATAGGTAATAATTTTCACATTTAATATATTTAGGTGAAACTTTTAATATTCTTAAAAATTATATTTTTTTAATGTAAAAATAAAAAATAATTTTTATTTTAATTTAATTTAAATAATAAAAATATAATCTTAATCTAATAAAAATTCTTAAATTGATTAATATTATTCTATAAATACTCCTATAAGTATTTATTATAAATTATGTGTCTTTAAAGCATATTTAATGTTTAATTTCAGTTATAATATTTTTACTTTTTTTATTAGTTTATTTTATATTCTAATTTATTTTGTCATTATATTTTGATAAAGGTCTATATTAACGAGGCCATTGAACTAAAAAGTTTAAGAGGCCTAAGAAAAGGCAGACCATATCCAAAATGAGTGAATAACAATCTAAAAACCTCTCATATATCTCGCCTCGTCTTGAAATTCACCTCTTTTTGTTAATGAAGCCATCAACGATACTAATAAGAAGAAACGAGGTGATTTTCCTCTAAAAGCAGTTATCATGAATACTTATTGTTAGGTTTAAAGGCTATGAGCAATTTCCACCATATATATCATGATCAAGAAAGTGATAATCAACATGAAAGATTCATACATAGCAGATTAAATATGGTTCAAATTACCTTAGGATAGGCAAGCCGATTGATTTATCTCTAAATTATCACGTTCCATCAGGCAAATCAAATCAATCACATCCTCTCTATAGTAAAATAGTTAAAAAGACATTTTCCACGCCAAATAAGACTTCTATAAGAAAGAAGAAGGAGAAAGTAGAGGAAAAAAAAAACAAAAAATAAACACTAAGGGTCTTAAATGGTCAAACCATGTGAAATCTAAAGAAACTCTAAAACTCTTCCTTAATACAGAAAAAGGGAGCTTTTAAGTCTATCAAATAGTTCTCAGGCAAACCTCATTACTAACTTGAACGTTAGAGGTCTTTGGCAAGCCCACAGGCTTGTCCCTTGTAACCTCCTTTTCTTTCCTTGCAAAGTTAAAGAAGTCCATATTGGACCAGACTCATATCCTTCATTGATAACAAGCTTATTAAATGGTGTCGTCTGTGGGAACACATCTTTAAGCCTTGCTATTTCTGATGTCTTATTCCTAAGCCCTCTTAAGAGCTCTATGGAGCGAGATAAACACTATAATCTCATTCTTTATGGTCCTTTAAAAAAATCTCTCTATGAGACATCTCACCACCTCAAAGCCTCTTAAAACATCAAAATTGGAGACTTCTTCCTTATGGACTGGATCTGTCAGATTACTCGAATACAACCCAAAAAAATAACTGTAGAAGGGGTCGAACATATTCTTTTAAGGATTATTTTCTATCCTCATACCCTTCTCCAAACATTCCAAATATAGGCCATCTTCTTTTGACGAAGCACTAGGACTTCAGTGGAGAGGAGCAGAAGTTAGCAAGAGAATGGATGTTTGGAGATAACATATTATATTCAGGGATCCATGAGAATGATGAACATATGGGAGAAGACCTAGAAGCAGGCATATCAACTATTCCCAACTGCTGGTCAATAGAAAGTGAGGCTAGGATGCCTATCTAAAATGTTCTCTCGTGCTTAATTTTATTGGATTAAAAAATTGTTTAAAATGAATTTATTATATTAATTGTCTTTAAGTTGATTGAATTGGTATAATATTGTTATCCCACTATAGCAATATTCCTAGAGGGATTAAAAAATAATATAAGAAATTTTATGCACTTTTGAGTACTTATGCAATAATGACTAATATAAATTCAAGCAAAGTAATATAAAGAGATAGAGTTAGAAAAAGTTTAGCCAATTTATAGTGGTTCAAAGTTCAATCCTCTCCTATATTCACTTCTCTCAATATCTACCCGATATTGAGGGGTTCACAATAAAAATATTTACAATAATTTCAATGGGATTTCGCCCTTCCTTACAATTGGCTTCCCACCAATTTAGTTTTTTTTTTCACAAAGACTCAAGAGATTTTAAGTCTATTTCAAGACTTCACAATACTTTTTGAAGAATTATAAACTTAAGCACAAAAACCTTTAACTAGCACAAGCTAGATTGAACATAAATAATACAAGTGATAAGCTTAATATGTTGAAAATACAAGAAAGAAAGAGAATATAGTAATTTCAATAGAATAGTCGATTTCTTGGCTCTCAAAAACTTATTCCAACTTTGAAATATCACCTATTTATAGTCTTCAATGTTTTTTAATAAATTATGACCATTTAGAGTGCATTTAATACAAATCGGATCTTGAAAACAACTTCCAACGGCTATAAATTTTAATAGCTTTGTTTGATGACAACCCAATCACTCATAATGGGCGTTATGATATTGTAACGGTCGTTCCATGTGAATCCATAGTGGGCATGAAGGACTATAATAGTTGAATATAATGCTCCATGTGAATGCATAATAGGCGTGAAGGACTATAATTGTTAAATATAACGCTTACTGTAACTTTGTTCAATTTCTTAGCAAATCTTCTGTAATGGTTGTTTTGATGTGATAACGACCATTATTCTATTGTGATGGTCATTACTTATAGTAACGGGTGTTAAAATTGCTTTTGTGTTTTCTGATTAGTTTTGGGTATTTTCCTTGTAACTGTTGTTATTGAAGCATAATGGGTGTTTCATTTTGTAACAGGCGTTAAAATTGTTTCTATTTCTTTTTGTTCATTTTGATCATAAATTCATAACGGTTGTTACATGCTTGTAATTGTCATTACATAGACCTACAAAATATAACTTAACATAGACACAAGCAAGTTGCATTTTTTTTCTTTTTAATGCAAACATAGTTAGTAATCACAAGTGTAAAGTTCATTGATATGATACATAGATGATTGTCCTAAAATATATAGGGTTACGGTTTTACTTACAAGTACACCAGGTTATTATAATTTTAGTAATAAGGATACCCAAGTTCGTTTTCTACCTTGGAAGGCTTGGTCGGTATAAATGTAATTAAGAGTTGTCACGATTTAAAATAATTAAAATGAAAAGAAAATAAAATTCTAAACACTCTAATCAAAACTTTGTGATTGTGAACACTCATTTTTACATCCCTCGGACTCATGCCAACTCGAACGGCATTCCCCGGAACCAAACCCGCGTTTGGAGAGACTCGGAACGGCCTCAGAACAAAGCTGGAGCGCAGGTGCCACCCTCCAGGCTTGGCATTGCCGCCAGAGGGGGGTGGCGGCGGCAGCCGCCAAGCCCAGGAATGCCCTGCTGCGGCGCCACCCTCCTTCATACCCTGTGCCGCCAAAGCACTATGGCGGCGCCACCACCCCCCTTTGGCGGCAACAGCTCTTCTTATCTGCGGCAGCGACGTTCTGCACTTGATTTCTTCCGAATCCCACATCGAAAAATGATGGGATTTGACCCCCAGAGCTCCTATTATAAATAGAGAGCCTCCCCCCCACCTTCCAGACACACAAAAACACACGGTGACACACAGAAACACACCGAGACTCACGAAGGCAAGGAAAAAAGGCCAAGAAATCATTTTCATCACTAGATTTCGCCTTTTTTCCTCTCCAAGTGATATTTTCTTCTTCTTTAGCTCTCTTTCGATTTCAAAGAGTTGCTAATAGGGGCGTATTGAGCCTCTCAGTTTAATCTTTCCTCGAAGCAAGGTCCCTCCGCCGATTCGCTTTCTTAAGAGCTAAGAAGGCATCCCGACTCATCGCCTCAAGGCGTCATCCGATCCAAGGTGGAACTTCGCTCCATAAGAGCACTCCGCCCTCCAGCGTCCCTCGAAGCTAGGGCCAAGGTACGTTTTCTAACTCATCTTTTTTATTTTAGTAGAGCATTAAAATAAAGAATCAAAACATGATAAATCGGATATAAAATCAACCCTCTTTCGCGAGAAGGAAGAACTGTATGGGTTTTGATTCCCATTCGACGGGATACGCAGGCAAGCTGTATGAAAGCTTCAAATCCAAAAAACAACAAAAACCATCTCCTTTCTTTTAATTGCTTTACTTGATTATATTGTTCATCCATTTAATTACTTGTTCATGCATCTTATATGTCATTCTTTAATTGTTCATGAAAATCATTTTAAATC
>CANXYC011772352.1:0-16669 GCA_948193065.1 Aleurites moluccanus
ACTTATTTAAATATTTTTTTTATATATATATATATATATATATATATATATATATATATATATATATATATATATATATATAATAATGACTTGGTTATTCTTCTTGGACCGAGATCATGAACAAGCCTTTGTTATAAATACTAATTGGTCTCTTGACCAAATTCAGATTTGTTGAGAATGTAGTATTTTTCTTTATGAACCTGAGACACATATGCATAGAATGTTTTTCCCAATGAGAGTAAATTCATTGGTCCAATGTGCACAATGGGAACCTGGCTGATAGGGTATAGTATCAGTGCTATACCTAGAGGGGGTCACGAGCTCTAGGCATATGTCCGCGCAAGCATATGTGCCACATTAAGGTAGCAAGGCTACTGATATTTATGTTATGATATGAGATCAGTTCTATCATATGAGATTTGATAATGCCATCCTTTGTGGGCATTTTATTATTCTGAATGAGAACTATGATTTGATTTGTGATATGATTTGATAGTGCTAATTATTATAAGCACTCATGTTCCTTCCAAGTAAAAGCTTGAGATTCTTTCATACTCAAATATATATATTAGATTTCTTGATTATATAAGCATTATGTTGTTCATATCTTATTGAGTTGAAGGCTCATTCCTCTTCTATGGATTTCAGGTGCTAGTGTAGCTCGAGAGAGAGCTAATTCAGAGGATAGAGCTTCTTGAATTATTCTTCCCAAGAAGCTTGAATGTAATTATTTTGGATATTATTTTGTTATATATATATATAATCATATATATTGAGGTACATTCTCTTAGAGCTCTGTAGTTAGATATGAGATGTTATGAATTTGTATCCATGGATGGTATTTGTAGACTCTCACTTGTTCCATATTGATGTTGGATTCATCTTTTGATCGGTAAGGAACAAGTAGAGATGTCACATTATAAATGATGATTTATAAGATATGATGAGTTGTTATGGGTAGAATCCATGTTATTATTGTATGAGACAAGTTTAGTTCAGGGTTCTACGGGTTTATAGTGGCCTTATGCCTACCCTTGCCCTAGGACTATCGCACCGTTGGTATCAGGGTATGACAAATAGATACCATTATATAACAATGATATCGCCAATATCAATAATCTCAATATCAATCAATTCAAGTGAAAATTTGATGAAAGGAATATCAATAAGCAATAGGTAAGCCATAGTAATTGGTTTGGTAAACAACAAAGATATGGAATAAAGATAGGTTATACATTGGTAATTGGTAGGCACAATTGGCATGCCAACATCGCTGGCGACAATGGCATTCAAATTGGTAGGCCTATGGATGAAGGAATGATAGGCCAATGGCAAAACAACTAGGCATTTCATCAAACACATGGAAGGCACAATAGGGCAAGCCATTAGGTTAGGTTTTAGTGTAAAGTTGACATGTCCAATTCATCCAATAACAAGCTCACATTGTAGGGAACACAATTATAATACCCTAGAAGATCATATCTTATATGAATGATTAAATTCTCAGTATGTGGTTTAAAAATATTGAAATGATGAGAAATAATTTTAGAAACACAGTTAGAAAATAATTGCATAACTTTTCTTGAAATCATCGGTGTCGGAAACACTGTCGAGAAAATAGTCGTCCGGACAACTGTGAAATTTCTGAGTTTGACTAGGGGTAAAGGATCACATAAATGCATATGTAATTATGGTAAAAAGAAAGAGGAGAAAAATATTTAGGAACACCGAAAAAGTAACTAATGGCAAAATCGTAAATAAATAGAACTTTGGAGGAATAGTAAAAATTAGTATGTCTGGGTTTCAGAATGACTCTGAAACTATTTTTATAAATAAGTATAAATAAAAACAAGCCTTTTGAATCCCCATTTTGAAATTCAATTCTCAACAGAATTGTCATAATAAATTACAGAAGGAGTTGTGGTCAAAGTATGAATACTTGATAGTTTAAGGACCAAAATAAAATTTGTTAATCTTGACTTAATATATAAGCAACACTTAGCATTTTTTTTTTCATCTTCTTCTTCTTTAGTTGGCCGAACCTCCTCCCTCATTTCTCCCTCCATTTTCAAGTTCTTTCTTAAGGCAAAATCAAAGAAAACTTAAAATCAACCTTTGATTTCTTGTTTTCCATCTTTGAATTGCTTGGAAAATCAAAGAATTTCAAGAACCATCATCCTTGGATTTTCGGCTCACTCTTCCATATAAGGTAACCAAGTGATTTGTTTAATTTTATGGTTTATTTAGATGATTTACAAGTTAATTAGAATGGATTTTGGGGGTTAATTGCATCAATTGATGCATTTGTTAGATTTTTCCTCTTTTCCAAACCCTAATGCAAGTTGTATGTTTGACTTGATGATTTAGTATTAGGTTATGTTATTTAAGCTTAGAATAAGTTAATTGGAGGCTAATGGATGATTAATTTGTGATTTGTTTGGTGTAGAAAATCAAGAATTCACAAGTTGTGCTTATTGCCTCCTTTGAAGCTTTTAGGTGGAAATGAATTTTCCTAAGCAATTAGAAGCACTTGGTGAGTCTTATATGCATCCTTTAACATGCCTAATGCATTGGAATTGAAATTGGAAACCATATATGGAAGCATGTTTTTGGCCGAACCCTTGTTACTATTCACTTCCTTGATTTTGTTTAATTTTTCCTTTGTATTCCTTAGCCAATTGGATTCCTTAAATGTTGTTTAATATTGTATATTTGTTGCCTATTGTGTTGCCTAAAATGTGAGCTTGTTGTTGGATGAATTGGGCATGTCAACTTTGCACCAAAACCTAACCTAATGGCTTGCCCTAATGTGCCCACTATGTATTTGATGAAATGCCTAGTTGTTTTGCCATTGGCCTATCATTCCTTCATCCATAGGCCTACCAATTTGAATGCAATTGTCGCCAGCGACATTGGCCTACCGATTTCCTTTGTATAACCAATCTTTGTTCCATACCTTTGTTGTTTACTAAACCGATTGTCATTGATTATATATCATTTATTGCTATGCCATTGATTAAATTGTTACTTCATATGAATGATATTGAGCTTATTGCCATTGGTGATACCATTGTTGCATAATAGTATCTATTAATATGATTTTCACTTGTATTGACCTAAATGTGGTTTGACAAAGCTGCCGCTCTGACAAGATAGTGGGTACATACTGTCGGCAATGTGCACATTGATATTGATGCCCTAGATGGGAAGAGTTATTGGTCCTAGCCATAAGACCTGATTAGTCTTATGTTTACTTGATATGAGATCAACTGTGTGATTACACATAGTCTACATATTTCAGGGCCCTATATCTATCTTACCATATGATTCCATGGCATTGATATGACCATTGATCTTCCTATCATTTTCTGTTACTAATTCTGTAACCCAACATTATGGATATTGGTACCATTGTTACCTTATTTTTATTATTCCTTTGATCCATATTATTTTATTTGGCGATGCATATAAATTCACTGAGTATCTTATATACTCACCTTTTCCTTGTTTAACCATTTCAAGGGAAGAGTAGATTGCAGAATCCCTACTTCAGACATTCTATGGATTTCTGCTGTCAGCTGATAATAATGTAAATATATTAAATACTATATTTTGATGTTCATGTTCTAGCTCCTCCATAGGGTGTGTATGGATTAGTTAGGATATGAACATGTATATGTATATGTAATGATGTTTTTATGATATATAATGATGGATGTTACAGCTAGCAGCACTAAATTTCAGACAGTTTTATAGAATTGCAGATTAAATAGTAACTAAGTAAAAATGAATAATAAATTGATTGTTGTAAATATTGCATGTGATACTAGATTCTATGGGTGCCAGTCGCCATTGGCATCTTCTGCATCCTAGGACCATCGCGATCCAAAAATGGCTCATGACAGAGGTGGTATCAGAGCCTTAGGTTATAGACATCAGAGTTTTAGGTTATAGATGAATAGTACCTGAATTATAGAGGAATAGTGACTAAGTACATAATGGGTAGAATTAAGTAAATCATGGAGCATAGGAATTCCTGTATCATCTTTTGCTATATTCGTCTGTTATTTGTTAGTATTCTGCATTTCTGTGATATACTGAGTATGTTTCCTATTTCCTAACAGATTACAAAGATGTCTGACGATAGGGACAAAGATACTAGGGAGGCAAAGGTAGCCTCTAATGAGTCACTAGTCAGAGAGTATTCAGTTTCAGAGGGTCTGTCCAGATCCTGATGGACTACAGAGGATACAGAGAGGAGCGATGATCCTTGGAGAGTTAAGATGATGAGGGGGATGATGGAGTTACGCAGAGAATTGGAAGATTTAAGGCGAGAATGTCAGAATGTGCCGCCACCACCAGTTCCAGTAGCAGTGCCCCCACCTGTTGCACTAGAGGCAGTACCAGTTGCACCGGCTCCTGTGCAGCCAGTAGGGGTTCCTGGGGAGCCTGCTATACAGGGAGGCCGTAGAGTTATAGAGGAGGGTAGAGTGTCCATGTTTAGCTTTCTGAAGCTAAACTTACCAGAGTTCAAGGGCGACAGAGGCAGTGATCCAGTGGATTTTCTAGAGGAGGTTGAGAAGGTAGTTAGGAGTCTACCTTGTTCTGAGCTTAGAGCTGCAGAGTTGGTTGGATTATTGTTAAAGGGGAAGGCTTAGCCTTGGTTTTTGAGGAGGATGGAGCGCAGGTTGTATAGTGAGCATCCACCCTCATAGGCTGAGTTTTGGCAAGGTTTGATAGATGAGTTTATTACTGAAAGGGTGAAAACCCGTAATCTGATCCAGTTTGAGCAGTTGGAGTAGGGTAACATATCAGTTGAGGAGTATGTATAGGAGTTCATTAGGTTGAGTAGATATGCTACTCACATTGGTCCTACTGAGGCTGATTTGATCAGCAGGTTTAGGAGAGGTCTTCATGCTTCACTTCATAATGTATTATTGGCTACAGAATTTACTTCTCTAACGACTGTTATTGATAAGGCTACATAGATGGAAGAGAAATATAAGGCAGAGAGAGCAAAAAGGGATCAGAAAAGAAAAAAAGGGACTAGGAGCACAGGTTAGGAGGGGGGAGAGTAGCTCCCAGCCTAGATAGGTAGAGCCAGTGCCTTAATTTGATCAGCGACCTTTATCGGGTAGTCAGAGGAGGAGGGTTCAGAGTAGGGGACCACCAGTAGTACAGTCAGCACCTGCATATTCATAGGGTTTCTCTAGACCAGCGGCACAGATGCCTAGTGTGCCTGTTTGTGGTTTCTGTGGATGAAGGCACGGAGTTGAGTGCGGACGACAATCTAGTGCCTGTTTGAAATGTGGGCAGCATAGACACTTCATTAGCTGATGTCCATTATGGGGCGAGCAGCAACCATCTGCTATGGTTTCTCAGCCGACGGTACAGATGAGTCAGAATGTGGCCAGAGAGACTCCAGGTAGAGGTAGGGATAGAGGTCAGGCTCCCAGCAGTAGTCAGACCCCAGTAGGCAGAGGTCAGGACAGAGTATTTACAGTCAACACTCAAGAGGCACAGAGATCAAACAATGTGGTTACAAGTACTATTCTGATTCAAAATGAGATTGTTGATGCCTTATTTGATTCTTGTGCTACGCATTCCTTTGTGTCACCTCAGTTTGCACCTAAATTGAATAAGGAAAGGAAATTGTTGCATGTGCCTTTAGTGATTACTATCTCGATGGGTGAGAGTATTGATGTGGACTATTACTATCCTGACTGTGTAATTGAAATTAATGATAACATATTGCGTGTTGATTTGATTGAACTGCTAGTGTTAGAGCTAAATGTTATTCTGGGCATGGATTGGCTCACAACACACCGTACAGTCATTGATTGTTATGAGAAAAAGGTTAAGTTTTAGCCTGAGGGGCAGCCAGAGTTTGAGTTTCAGGGTGACAGACGAGAGTTCAGAGTTAATTTTGTTTCTGCTATCTAGGCTAGGAGGATGATTGGGAAAGGTTGTTTAGTCTATTTGGCTCATGTGATAAATGTGCAGAAGTCTTCTGTAGAGGTTGATCAGATACTTGTAGTTTAGGAGTTTCCTGATGTGTTTCTTGAAGAGTTTCCAGGATTGCCCCCAGATAAGGAGATTGAGTTTGAGATTGAGGTATACTCAAGCACCGATCCTATATCCATTCCTCCTTATAGGAAGGCACCAGCAGAACTGAAGGAATTAAAGGTGCAATTGCTGGAGTTGTTGGATAGAGGATTCATTAGACCGAG
The DNA here is from genome assembly GCA_948193065.1 of Aleurites moluccanus. NCBI lineage: Eukaryota > Viridiplantae > Streptophyta > Magnoliopsida > Malpighiales > Euphorbiaceae > Aleurites > Aleurites moluccanus. The sequence continues at coordinate 6,231 of CANXYC011772352.1, forward strand.
TAGTTCTCCTTGGGGTGCTCCAATGTTGTTTGTAAAGAAGAAAGATAGCTCCTTAAGGATGTGTATTGATTTCAGGCAACTAAACAAAGTGACAGTGAAGAATATGTATTCGTTACCACGGATAGATGACCTGATTGATCAGCTGCAGGGTGCTAGTCATTTCTCGAAGATTGACCTGACATCTGGTTATCACCAGTTGAAGATTAAGAAGGGTGATATACCTAAGACTGCCTTCAGAACCCGATATAGGCATTATGAGTTTTTGGTGTTGTCATTCGGATTGACTAATGCACCGGCTGCATTTATGGATTTGATGAACAGGGTGTTCAGGTCATTCTTAGATAAGTTCGTCATAGTGTTCATTGATGACATTCTTATTTATTCAAGGAGTGAGGAGGAGCATGCAGAGCATCTGAAGATTGTATTGCAGACACTTCGAGAGTATCAGCTATATGCTAAGCTATCTAGATGCTAGTTTTGGCTAACCAAAGTGTGTTTCCTTGGGCATGTGATATGTAAAGATGGAATTAAGGTAGATCCTCAGAACATAGAAGCAGTTGTGAATTAGCCTCAGCCTACCAGTGTTTCTGAAGTCCGTAGTTTTCTAGGTATAGCAGGGTATTATAGGAGGTTTGTGAAGGATTTCTCCAGAATTACAGCTCCATTGACTATGCTGACTTGAAAACAAGAGCGTTATCTATGGACTGATGAGTGTGAGAGCAGTTTTCAGACTTTGAAGTCTTGCCTCACAAGTGCTCCAGTGTTAGCATTACCAGCAGAGGGTAAGAAGTTTACTGCATACTGTGATGCTTCCCGAGTTGGATTGGGGTGTATGTTGATGCAGAACATGAGAGTAATTACTTATACTTCTCATCAGTTAAAGAAGCATGAAGTGAATTATCCGACCCATAATCTAGAGATGGCAGCTGTGGTATTTGCTTTAAAGATTTGGAGGCATTATCTGCATGGATCTAAATGTAAGATATATACTGATCATAAGAGTTTACAGTAAATATTTCAGCAAAAGGATCTAAATCTTCGACAGCGTAGATGGGTGGAGTTGCTTAAGGATTACGATTATGAAATCCTTTATCATCCGGCTAAAGCTAATGTAGTAGCTGATGCACTGAGCCGGAAGTCTACGGGTAGTTTAGCTCACACCTTGGTTTTCAGAAGACCATTGATCCGTGAGATGAAGGAGTTAGTTGATTTGGGTATGGAGTTGGATTTGGGATCCTAGGATTGTAACTAGGCTCTGATAGCCCAATTTCGGGTGAAGTCACTATTGATTGATGACATTAAAGTGGCTCAAGATAGGGATCCATATCTACTAAAGCTTAAGGGAGATGTACAGAATGGCAAGATGTCAGAGTTTATAGTGGATGGTGATGTACTAAAGTGTGGGAAACGGATATGTGTACCTGATATTGATGGGTTGCGGTATCAAATTATGAGAGAGGCTCATTATTCTTCATATAGTGTACATCCAGGAATTTCTAAGATGTACCATGACTCAAGGAATGTGTATTGGTGGCTCGGTATGAAGAGAGATGTAGCTCGGTTTATATCTAAATGCTTAGCCTGTCAGCAGGTTAAGTTCGAGCATCAGAAACTATCAGAGTTGCTTCAGGAGATAGAGTTGCCTGAGTGGAAATAGGAGCAGGTTACCATGGATTTTGTAGTCAGTTTACCGAGGATTACGAGGGGTTATGACTTTATATGGGTTATTGTAGACCAATTGACGAAGTCTGCTCATTTTCTGGAAGTGAAGACCAGTTATTCGGTAGCTCAGTATGCATAGTTGTATGTGGATAAGATTGTGTGACTCCATAGAGTTCCTTTGATGATTATATCAGATAGAGGTACATAATTCACTTCACGATTTTGGCAGAAATTTCAGGAGGCTATAAGTACTAAGTTACGATTCAGCACTGCTTTCCATCCTTAGACTGATGGACAGTCAGAGAGGATAATCCAGACTTTGGAAGATATGCTTCAGTTGTGTGTTCTAGATTTCAAAGGTAACTGGGATCAATATCTACCATTGATAGAATTATCATATAACAATAGTTATCACTCTTCTATTGGTATGGCTCCATATGAAGCACTGTATGGTAGGAAGTGTACATCTTCGGTATGGTAGGTGGAACCAGGGGAGAAGCAGCTAGAGGGTCCAGAGTTGATCAAGGAAACAATGGAAAAGGTGCCAATGATTAGAGATTGAATGAAGACTTCTTTTAGTAGGCAGAAGAGTTATGCTGATCCAAAGCGAAAGGATGTATACTTTGCAGTTGGTGATTATGTCTTCCTTAAGATCTCACCGATGAGGGGTATTATGAGATTTGGGAAGAAAGGAAAGCTGTCACCAAGATTTATAGGTCCATTTGAGATTCTCAAGAAGATTGGTAATGTGGCCTATAGATTGGCTCTTCCACCTAATCTAAGCCGTGTACATCCAGTATTCCACATTTCCATGTTGAGGAAGTATGTATTGAACCCGTTACATGTCTTGGAGATGCAAGATGTGGGACTGAAGGAGGACTTGTCATATGAGGAGCTTCCATTGGAGATCGTTGATAGACAAGTCAGACAGTTGCGTAGCAAAGAAATTCCTATGGTGAAAGTGTTTTGGAGGAACCAGTCGATGGAGGAGTGCACTTGGGAGAGCGAGCAGGAGATGAAGGACAGATATCCAATCCTATTCCATCAATGAGGTATGTGTTTAATTTAAATTCGAGGACAAATTTATTTAAAGGGGGGTAGAATGTAATACCCTAGAAGATAATATCTTATATGCATGATTTAATTCTCAGTATGTGGTTTAAAATTATTGAAATGATGAGAAATAATTTTAGAAACACAGTTAGAAAACAACTGCATAACTTTTCCGGAAAACATCTGTGTTGGAAACACTGCCGAGAAAATAGCAATCCGGGCAACAGTGGAATTTTTTAGTTTGACTAGGGGTAAAGGATCACGAAAATGCATATGTAATTATGGTAAAAATAAAGAGGAGAAAAATATTTAGGAACACTGAAAAAATAACTAATGGCAAAATCGTAAATAAATGAAACTTTGAGGGAATGGTAGAAATTGGTCTGTCTGGGTTTCAGAATAACTCTGAAACTATTTTTATAAATAAGTATAAATAAAAATAAGCCTTTTGATTCCCTACTTTGAAATTCAATTCTTAATAGAATTGTCTGAATAAATTACAGAAGAAGTTGGGGTCAAAGTATGAATACTTAATAGTTTAAGGACCAAAATAAAATTTGTCAATCTTGACTTAATATATAAGCAACACTTAGCATTTTTTTTCATCTTCTTCTTCTTCTTTAGTTGGCCGAACCTCCTCCCTCATTTCTCCCTCCATTTTCAAGTTCTTTCTTAAGGCAAAATTAAAGAAAACTTAAAATCAACCTTTGATTTCTTGTTTTCCATCTTTGAATTGCTTGGAAAATCAAAGAATTTTAAGAACCATCATCCTTGGATTTTTGTCTCACTCTTCCATATAAGGTAACCAAGTGATTTGTTTAATTTTATGGTTTATTTAGATGATTTACAAGTTAATTAGAATGGATTTTGCGGTTAATTGCATCAATTGATGCATTTGTTAGATTTTCCCTCTTTTCCAAACCCTAATGGAAGTTGTATGTTTTGACTTGATGATTTAGTATTAGGTTATATTATTTAAGCTTAGAATAAGTTAATTGGAGGCTAATGGATGATTAATTTGTGATTGGTTTGGTGTAAAAAATCAAGAATTTACAAGTTGTGCTTATTGCCTCCTTTGAAGCTTTTGGATGGAAAAGAATTTTCCTAAGCAATTGGAAGCACTTGGTGAGTCTTATATACATCCTTTAACATGCCAAATTTATTGGAATTGAAATTGAAAACCATATATGGAAGCATGTTTTTGGCCGAACCCTTGTTACTATTCACTTCCTTGATTTTGTTTAATTTTTCCTTTGTATTCCTTAGCCAATTTGATTCCTTAAATGTTGTTTAATATTGTATATTTGTTGCCTATTGTGTTGCCTACAATGTGAGCTTGTTCTTAGATGAATTGGGCATGTCAATTTTGCACCAAAACCTAACCTAATGGCTTACCCTATTGTGCCCACCATGTGTTTGATGATGTCACACCCCGACTCCAGTAGTGCAACGGTCCTAGGGCAAGGGTAGGCTTAAGGCCAATATAAACCCGTAGAACTCTCATTTCCTGGATCTTATACACATACATATCAAATATAGATATCATTCAATATTCATTTCTATGATCCATATAAGCATAATTCATATCTTTTATTTTTATCATTTCATAATTTCCTCTTGTTCCTTACTGATCAAAAGATGTATCCCACATCACTAAGGAACAAGGGTAACCCAAAAGGTAATAATTTAAATATCAAAATATTATCATCCCCAATAGCCAACTACGAAGCTCTAGAGTATACTTCCAATGCATACAATACCATAATACCATACAATGAATATACATAAATATAATGATTACAATGGAGGCTTCTTAGAGAAATAAATCAAGACGCTTGATCTTCTCTATTAGCTCCCTCACGAGCTACACTATCACCTGAAATCCACAGAAGAGGAGTGAGCCTTCAACTCAGTAAGATATGAACATGCAATATGAAAGAAATATACATACATATGTATATTAATCCAAAGGAAATATCAATTTCAAGAAGATGGGTAAGAATCATCATATGGTTAGGCTCACAAGAACAGAAGTGCTCACAGTCGAATAGCACTATCAAGTAACATAGTAGAACTACATAGTGCATCAGTAGCCATGCTACCTATCACTACAGAGCGCATCGGTAGTCCTTTCTACCTTATCACAAATGCATGCTTGGCTAGGCATACTCCTAGAGCTCATGGCCCCCTCTAGGTGTAACACTGATAAAAACCCTATCAGCTAGGGTCCCAAAGTGCACAATGGACCAATGAATTTACTCTCATTGGGAAGAGCGTTCTATCCATAGGGTCATATGGTGTCAATCTCACAAAAAACATATTGGTCACAATACCATCAACATATATCATAATTTCAATCAAGTTTAACAAGTAAGAATCATATGAACTTGATCCAAGAAGGTTGACCAAGTCACTTACATTATATATATATATATATATATATACATGGTCATCACATGAAACAAATGGTAAATTTTGGTTTTAGGATATCATATAATTTTCATTTAATAGTTCGATAATACAATATCAAGTATATGAGAATTATATAGGTGAACAATTAAGAATGTTTGGTCATATCATTTCAAAGAAGCAATAAACAAATGCAATATTCATACTTACCTCTACACAATTTATCCTTGAATTTTCTTTAACAATTTGCTCAATAAAAATCTCCGCAATTCCCTTGATTTTCTTCTCCTAAGAAATTTTTCCAAATATTTAAAATTAGGGTTTTCCTTAATCAATAATACTCAACATAATTTCTTAATATTTAACCATATTAGAGTTTCTATTTTAAATCCCCAACATCAATTTAATTCATTTCTTAAAAAAAATCTGAAATTTATTTCGAATTTACTGTTCACGTTACTATTCATGATAGTCCATCAATTCTGATTTCTCCAACATTAATTATCATTAATAGCTTCAAGATGCTTGTAATAAATTCTATACACCCATAATTAACTATTCTAACCATCAAAATTTATTAATCTAATAAGAAAATGATATTTGAAGAAATTTTACCTTATTTCTCCTAAACTGAATTTCTTGAAATAATCTGCTTGAATCTGACGATTGATGCCTTAAAATATGATAATCTAGAGATTTAATTCATTAATTTTGAGTATTAATGCATTAGAAAATAAATGAAACTAATCTGAGAAGAACTGAAGAAGAACGAAGAGAAGGAGAAAGAAAATCGTGCAGAAAATCGCTACTGGCACTTGGTTAAAGAGGCCACTACCCCAGAATTCAGTTCGCCATCTCGCCTCGCCAACCCACCTCTGCAATGCTACCTCGCATAAGCCAGCTCGCAAATCCCAGCTCACAATTCCCACTTCGCCAATCTACTCCGACAATGCCACTTCGCATATACTGCCTCGCCAAACTCTCCTCGCAAACTCCTCTTCGCATATGCCGCCTTGGCAATGCCTCTTCGCCAACTCGCTTCGCCTATCTCCCTCTTTGCATATGCCACCTCGGCAATGCCTCTTCGCATAATGCCACCTCGCCTATTCCTCTTCGCCTAATTCCACTTCACATATGCCACCTCGCATATGCCTCTTCTCCAATTGCCACCTGGCAATCTCACTTCTCCACTTTGCTTGCTCGCATTGCCGGCTCGCAAATGCCACCTCGCATTTGCTAGCTCGCTGATACCAATCTCTGTCGAGCTACAACCCTTCCTCGACAACTTATATTCAATCAGCTCACTAATGAGCTACAAATATCTAAACTCCCTGATTCTTTTTGTCAATTAAACTAGACATTCAGGGGTTCAACATATCCAAAATTCAAATCACAAAGATAAGTACACAGACCATGGTGACTCTCTAAATTTCACCTTGACTTACTGCCCAAAATCTATCTGAATAGTCCTGAGAAATTCCACTCTCCACTGAGTTATACTTATCCAAATCTCTGAAAATTTTACAGACAGCAACGTAACATATAAAGGAACATTTATCATGTTTACACTTTTGGCTCAAACAGCTTCAATCATTCCCAAAAAATTCAAACATTCACAGATTTTCTGCAGAAATAATAAACCAGACTGGTTCTGATCAAGGAGACATAACTCTTCACATTCATAGAATTTTAAAGAACCATTTTACAAAATCAAGGATGAGATGTAAATCCATAACTTTTATGTTTTACACTTTACCAAATTATTCCTTTAAGATCATGCAATTAGCCTCACAATAATACCCTGCAAACCAGAAATTTATAGATTTCCTCAAGCATTCATATCTTCCATTAATTAAATTCAACAAACATACAATTAATAAAATAGCCCAAAAATGACAGATATTACAGATAAAATTCCTAGTTGTTTTTCCATTAGCCTATCATTCCTTCATCCATAGGCCTACCAATATGACTGCCATTTTCGTTAGTGACATTGACATGCCAATTGGCCTACCGATTTCCTTTGTATAACTAATCTCTGTTCCATATCTTTGTTGTTTACTAAACTGATTATCATTGATTATATATCGTCTATTGCTATGCCATTGGTGATATTGCCATTGGTGATACTATTGTTGTATAGTGGTATCTATTGATATGATTTTCACTTGTATTGACCTAAATGTGGTTTGACAGAGCTGCTGCTCCGACAGGCTAGTGGGTACATTCTGTCGGCAATGTGCACATTGATATTGATGCCTTAGCTGGGAAGGGTTATTGGTCCTAGCCATTAGACCTGATCAATCTTATGCTTACTTGATATGAGATCAACTGTGTGATTACACATAGTCTACATATTTCAGGGCCCTATATCTGTCTTTCCATATGATTCCATGTCATTGATATGACCATTGATCTTCCTGTCATTTTTTGTTACTGATTCTATAACCCGACATTATGGATATTGGTACCATTGTTACCTTATTTTTATTATTCCTTTGATCCATATTATTTTATTTGGCGATGCATATAGATTCACTGAGTATCTTATATACTCACCTTTTCCTTGTTTAACCATTTCAGGGGAAGAGTATCTTATATGAAAATGTATATGTATATGTGATGATGTTTTATGATACATGATATGATATATGATGATGGATGTTACAATCAACAACACTAAATTTCAGATAGTTTTACAGAATTGCAGATTGAATAGTAACTAAGTAAAAACGAATAATAAATTGATGCTTATAGATATTACATGTGATACTGGGTTCTATGGGTGCCGGTCACCATTAGCATCTTCTGCATCCTAGGACCATCACAATCTGCAAATGAATCATGACAATAATAGGCAACAAATATACAATATTAAACAACATTTAAAGAATCAAATTAGCTAAGGAATACAAAGGAAAAAATCAAACAAAATCAAAGGCATGAATAGTAAATGGGGTTCGGTCAAAAGTCACCTTTCACATATGGTTTTCAATCAACGTTCAATGATATAGGCATGTTAAATGATGCATATAAGACTCACCTAGCACTCCAAATTGGCTTGGAAAATTGATTTTCCACCAAAAGCTTCAAAGGAGGCAATAAGCACAACTTGTGAAATCTTGATTTTCTACACCAAACCACTCACAAATTAATCATCCATTAGCCTCCAATTAACATATTCTAAGCTTAAAAAAAATAAACTACTAATTCATCAAGATAATTCAAACAACTTCAACCTAGGGTTTGAAATGAGGAAAAACTTAATAAATGCATCAATTGATGCAATCTAACCTAAAACCCATCTAATTCAACCTCTAAATCATCTAAATAAGCAATAAAATCAAACAAACTAACTAGTTACCTTGAATGGAGGTTCCACCCGAATTGGTCCTTCAATGAATCTTAGGTTTCCTTTGTGATTTCAAGCAAATCAATGATGGAGAATGAAAGAACAATGATTGCTTTCAAGTTTTCTTTAGATTTCCTTAAGAAATTTGGTTGGAAAATGAAGAAGAAATGGAGGAAGAAGTAAGGAAATGGTTCGGCTAACTCAACCTAGAAGAAGAAGATGGAGAAATTTTCTAAGCATTGCTTATATATTAAGTTAATAATGGCAAATTACCTTTTGGTCCTTAAACTATCCAATAATCATACTTTGACCCCAACTTCTTCTGTAATTTATTCTGACAATTCTGTTGAGAATTGGATTTCAATGTTAGGAATCAAAAGGCTTATTTTTATTTATACTTATTTATAAAAATAGTTTCAGAGTCATTCTGAAATCCAGACAGACCAATTTCCACTATTCTCCTTAAATTTCCATTTATTTATGATTTTTTCATTGATTACTTTTTCAGTGTTCCTAAATATTTTTCTCCTCTTTCTTTTTACTATAATTACACATGCATTTATGTGATCCTTTACCCCTTGGTTAGAATCAGAAATTCAACTGTTGCCCGGATTGCTATTTTCTCGGTAGTATTCCCGACACCGACGATTTCCGAAAAAGTATTTCATTCGCTTTCTAACTGTGTCTCTAAAATTATTTTCCGTCATTTCAATGCCTTTAAACCATAAACTGAGAATTGAATTATGCATATAAGATATGATTTTCTAGGGTATTACAGTAGCATGGTAGCTTGGAAAAAATAATTGATAGATTAAATGGGACTAGAAAGAATACTAATTAATTAAATCAATTAAAAGATTTCAAAGAAAAATCTAATTTTGAACACCCTTCGGTGTTCAATTTTTAAGAAATTCTAAAGCATTATTTTACCTAATTTTTCTTTACACACTTAAAATATGATAAATAATGGATGAATTTAAAATAGAACTGAGTGGAATTGCTAAAATGTAATTGCTTAATTTAAGAAGTGAAAGAGATAGAGGAATGAGAAAAAAAAAATGGCAAATTTTATAATTTAGGAGAGATATAGTCAAACTTTGACCAATAATTAAAATAAATAAATAAAAAAGAAGAAAGAAGCAAGGATGGCCAGCCAAGTAGAAGGATTTCAATGAAAATTAAATTATTTTATTTCTTTTAAATGAATGAAGGCAAAAATTAGGTTAGGTTATTTTTATTTTTATTTTTCTTAAATTTTCTTTGTCAAAAATTCTTATTGGCTATTAATTATTATAAATAAATATAATTTGAGGAAGTAACCATCTTCTTCTTCCTCTTATCTTCCCTTGGCTGAAAATTCCTCCATAAAATTCTCCAAAATTTTGCTTCACCTCACTCACTCAAACCACTTTCCATCTTTATCAGTTTTCATACCTCCATTTCCAAAGCTCATTTTCTTTATCAAATTTGTGGATAGTCAAAAGAAATTCTCCAAAGAGTTTCAAGAGGTAAAATCTTTAACTATCTCTATAATTTGATTTAATGAGTTTTAATGTTAATTTAGAGGTTTAATTACTAAAAGAAAGTAAGATTAGAAGTAAGTCCTTGGAAATTCAAAATTTCTTATGACTTGATAAAATCTTAGAGCTGAGTTTTCATGCCATTAAATTTGTAATTTGAAGATTCTTAAAGCATGAAATTTTATATTTATATGTCCAAATTATTTGTCTTTAAGGAAGTTTTGTCAAATTCTTTCCATGTTGAGAGATATAAACCACTAAGTAAAGCTAACTCGGATTAGGGTTTGTGCTGAGAGACCCTACTGAGTTTTATAATTTTGAGGATATTAAAGTCTGACTCAGGGGAAACTCAAAATATGAAAAATCTTTCCCAATGAGAATGGACATTATTGATTCAGAAAGACTAGCACATGCATATACTATTTGATTTGATCAAATCATCT